>JASDQU010500693.1:81492-94258 GCA_032191745.1 Picea mariana | reverse complement strand
AGAGTCTGTCTGTGCGGTGGAAAGAGGAAGTGAAACATCAATGGGTCCCAAGGGTTGGAATCCTAGACCCACCTGAAATGGGCTATGGCCAGTGGAACTATGGAGAGCCCTGTTGTAACTGTGTTGGACATATGGGAGACTCTCATCCCATGTATGTGGATGCTAAGAATTTTACATGCGCAGGATGTGCACAATCATATGATTTATGAACTTTTCTTGTCCATTGGTTTGGGGGTGAAAAGAAGTGGATTTTGTGAGATTGGTGTCCAACAGAGACTAGAGACTCAACCAAAAGGTGATGAGGAACCTACTGTATTGGTCGAAGATGATGGTCTATGGTATCCCAAAGTTGACCCACACTCGTTTGTAGAAGATCTTGGTAGTATCTTTCACTGTGGCATTCTTCTTATAGGCTGTGAGGATGGCCATCTTTGAAAACTAATCAACGACCACAAACACGTAGTCATTTCTTTGCTTGGTGGATGACAAGCCATACATGTAATCGATTGAGATGGATTCCCAATGATTCTCGGGAATAGGAAGGGGGGTGTATAAGCTATGCTTCTTGATGACTGGCTTGGTAGTGAAATAGGAAGTGCAAGATATGATATACTTGCTGACACCCTGTCGATTTTTTGGCCAATAAAAATGATTCTGAAGAATGACCACAATTTTCTCTACTCCAAAATGTCCTGCCACTCGAATGTAGTGGGCTTCCCAAATCAACTCTTCACACTCACTTCTAGGAACATAGAGATGACATAGGTGGCATAAGATTCCATCTTGAATGTGAAAATCAATGACATTTGTGTTTGTACCCAAAAGCTGACATGTGGTGGCGAAGTCTGGATCTTGTTGATAAAGTTGTGGCCACTCAAATGCTTCTTATCCACAATAATGGAGCATAGTGGTGAGTGCAGCCATAGGAGGCCGACTGAGGCAGTCAACGACACTATTGGAGATACCTGTATTATACTTGATGTTGAGATGGAACTACTACAGGTAGGTGGAACACTTCTGATGGTGGTCATTCTACAATTTCCCCTTTGTCTGTATGAACTGCATAGGCTTTTGATCGGTGTGTATGATCGTCTCTTTCCCCAAAATGTAATGTTTCCATTGACGACATGATTTTAAAATGGAATACATTTCCTTTTCATAGGTGGGATATTTCTAGACAATATCAGAGAGTGTCTCACTATGTTATGCCATCCGATGCCCATGCTGAGTGAGAAATACGCCCACAACATAGTCATATGCATCAGTATCAATATCGAATGGATGTTGCAGATCAGGCAAGGAGAGTACTAGAGATGAGCACAAGCGATGCTTAAGATCATCAAATTCTCATTGTTTCTCCTTCCCCCACTTGAACTTGGCCCTACCACAACCCTTTGTCACCTGGATGAGGGCCCATGCAATATGGGAGAATCCCAACACGAACCGTCGGTAGAAATAGGCCAGTCCCAGAAATCTCTGAAGCTCGGTCAGTATGGTTGGGGCTTGCCAATCATGGATGACTTGGATCTTAGTTGGATCAACATTTACCCCATTCTCATCAACAATGTAGCCCAAGTATTGGACCCCATTCATGCCAAAAGAGCATTTTCTCAAGTTGGCATAAAGCTTGTGCTTCCACAGAGTACTCAAAACCTGTTGAATATGCCACATGTAATCCTCCCACGTTCTGTTGAAGATGAGGATTTCATCCAAATATACTACCACAAAGGAGTTGGTGAGGGGTCTCAATACATCATCCATCAACCTCATGAAAGGGTCTGGTGCATTTCTTAAGCCAAAGGGCATGACTAGTCATTTATAGAGACCTTCTTTAGACTTGAAGGATGCCTTCCATACATCAGTTGGTTCGATGGGAACCTGGTGGTAGCTAGACTTTAGGTCAATCTTGCTGACAAAATTTACCCCCTTGAGTTGGTCAAGAAGGTCATCAATACTGGGAATGGGGTAGCGGTTCATGAATGTGATTTTTTTTAAGGATCTATAATCAATACAGAGTCACCAAGTCCTATCCTTCTTTTGCACTAGTACAATCGGGTTGCCGCAAGGGGAGGAGCTGGGTCTGATGTGCCCCTTTTGAAGAGGCTCTTAGATTGATGCCTAATTTTGTGATTCTCCATTAGTGAGCACCGATAGACTGGTCCATTACGTAGAGGTTCTCTGGGGTTCAGATCAATTGGATGCTTGACTTGGCAGTGTGTCGGTTCCCCTGTAGGTGAGGCAAAGATGTCTCTATATTCTTCCACGATCTTTTCCACTTACATTTTCTGCAAAGAGAAGCACCGTGTAGAGGCCACAAATGTGGCAGTGACCTTCTGATTACTGTGAGCACGGATCATAAATAAGATGAACTTTCCGGTATGTGAAATGACCTTAGTGCATTGCTTAACAGATATTAAGGAAATAGAAGTGGGCGACGCTACCTATGGAATCCTGTGAAATTATCTACCCAAAGTAATAATAACACTGCTGGGTCTACACTCATACATAGCATGAAGCTTCCACAAATATGGTTGTCCTGAAATAACATCACAAACTTCAAGGGGAGAAATATCACACAATACCTCATCTTTGAAAGGCTTGATATTGTAGGGTAGACGACACTGTTGGATGACACAAAGATCTCTTCCTTGACAAAGCCAACCGAGGGTGTAGGGTTGCAGGTGCGGTGTTATTGGCAGGTCCATACGCTTGATGACCTCTACTGAAATCAAGTTCTTTTGACTACCACTGTCGACAATGAAATGAATTAGAGCCCCCTTGATCCACATCTACGAGTGAAAGAGGCGTTCCCCTTCCTATGGTTATTTTGGTTTTCTTGGCCGGACTTTTGTGGTAGCGACAGTGACATTGGGTTCAACATCGATAATCCACTTCCCTTCTTCCATATTTTTCTCGAAATCATAATCGATCTCTGACTTGAAATCCTTCATCTCAGCCACGAGGGACTGCTTGGAGCGACATTCTTTGGTGTTGTGCCAAGGACTTTTATGTTACTCACACCATTTTCCCGTGTCCTTCTTCGTCTTCTCATTTCCCTTCTTGTGTTGAAGCTTGGATTGGTTGTCCTAAGGGAGACCACCTCAAATTGGTCCCTTGCTGTGTGGGTTTGGGTTACCTTTTCCCTGCTTCGACTGTGAGGGGTTTGCAGATACAAACTCTCATTTTTTCTGCTTAAATTTCTTCTCAATCTTGACATCATATCTATAAGTCGTGTCCAATGAGGTGATGCCCAAGAAATACATTTCTGTTTGAATGTATCTATGAAAATAACCACGGTATTTGAGCACCACATGACACTTAGAGTCTTTGATACCCAATTTGGTGCATAGGGTATGGAAAATATTTGTGAAATCTGGTACTATCTGGTCCCTTTCTTGATGTATGGTGGTCCATCTGGTGTATTGGTCCTTGTATCTTCCAACAAGGTAGGAATTTTCTTTAACGACGTTCCAGAAGGAATCCCATGTAGGGGACACCACAAACATTGTAGATTCCTCCAAGACCCTTTGCTCAGAGTAATATCCCACCAATATTTAACATGGGGAATGACCTTGAGGAGTGAAAAAGTGATATTTTCCCTATCGAAAAAATTGTGGACCGAAAAATATCCTTCGAGCAGATTCAACCATTTATCTATAACATACACATCTATCAGTCCTTCAAATAATGGAATATCAAAATTTACCTGTATCTTGAAGGGGGTTGCATGGCCGCTTGATGAAGATGCTTCTCCTGTGGGAAGCTGTCAAAGGATCTACGTGAAGTTTTCCATCATTTTGTTCCTTTGTCGCATGAGGGATTCCTCGAGCAACATTTTTATAGGATCTCTTGATCCATCATCTTTCTTTTCGTCCCCCATGGTTTGTTGTTGGGCTCAATGTTGACTTGAGAAAAAGGTACAAATATCCTCCTTATTGCCATGGTTTATGGTATATTCTTGATTGAATTTTCTATTAATTATAATTAATTAGGAGAGAAAATGATTAAAAAGTCTTCTAGAAATGTTATTGAGTAATATTAGATAATTTCTGAATTTTAGTTTGAATTGTTTGATTTTATTGCAAAAAATGGACAATTGCTGTTACCTCAAGATAATTAAAGAGATCTTGAAGATACATGTTCCATTAAAGATCAAAGGAATCAGGTGCAAAGCAGTTTAGAGGAAGATTAAATCCTTATTTTGTAATCTTTATAAATAGTAAAAGCAATCCCAAGGATCTCTCGATCCTCAGGGTAGCTTAATTTACCCATGTCATTGTAATATATAGAGGGTGATGAACCATAGAGAGACATCCAAGAAATTCAATCAAATATTCAGATCTTTGAATTACTCTGTATAGGCAGTCCATTGTAAATGATTTACCCGCTATGGAATTAATGAAAGCCTTGAGAGTTTTAATCATCTTTGCATACTGAGTTTTTAGCAGTAGTACCTTCTGAAGATCGCGGGCCTAGTCGAAAGGAGATACTGTCTCAATCTCTAATCACATCAATTTTATTTCAGCTCTGTGATTTAAATTACTTTGCAACAGTTAAGATAAATTTGTGAGTGTGTTGATGCTTCTATGAATTAGTTATGTTGTTCAATTACAAAGGATAGATGTTTCACTTAAAGATTGTTGATTGATGTTCCATTTCCAGTTACTGCTAGGTTATTTCCTTTCATTTTCACATACGCTGTTCTTTTTATCAAATTCACATTTTCTGTTCCTTTCGCTTAAATTTGCATTTGTTGTTCCTTCTCAATTTTACAGTACTTAGCTGTTCTTTTCCAACAGGTTAGATAATCATTGATAGATTGATTTATTAAGTGTTTTCATAGATTAAATTAATATTTCTTAGCTAGATAAATTCAACAAATTGATTAATGCCTTTGATTCACTGTGTGTTATTGATCATATTACAATTCTGTTGAGTGGGTTATCAGTTTCAGTTTCAGAGTTTTCCATAAATGAGTTTGATTATTGTAGTAATTTATATAGACTAAGATTTTCTTTAAATAAATTATCTACATGATCTAAACCTCTACACCTATCTACATATACTTTGTTGGCATTATTGAAAGAAAAGATGAATCCTCGGTCGATAAATTAATGTCAGACTAAGGTTGTCTTTAGGACATCTTTAGAGCCCAACATTTTGGTGCCGTTCCCGGAGAGAATGTCAAAGATAGCATAGGTTACATCTCTGGAGGATGAGGTATTGAAAATGGAAGGTAAGAACCTACGTAGGAAACAAGTAAAATGCTTGTGCCAACACCTACCTTCAGTTGATGCATAGAGGTTATATAGGTGCATAGAGTTCATATTCGTGTGTATGACTAAGAAGAAAGAACCTGAAAAATTAAAATCCTCACCAAAAACTACAAAATCCCAGGGTTTGATGACCCTTGGAAGAAGTGATTTCATAGACGAAATCATCTGAATAGCTAAATCTCAAGCCTCAGTTGGACATCAAAAAGGTTCTACCAGAATCCCTCAAGAAGCAACTTCATCGATTGCAGCGCATGCTGAGGTTCATAGTGGAACTAAAGGAACTGAACAAAGATTCAAAGATACACACACACCACCTATCAACCCTTTGATGAGGGAAATTCTTGTAATTTGAAAGAAGGAGAATAGGAGACCAATGGAGTTGCTGAGGAAGACCTACCACCACTCGAACCTAGATCTCCTGCGATCTTGATATGAGAAGGAATACCTTAAATCCTAGATAGAGGTAGCATGATTAAATCTCCCAGGGGACCAAGTAATCAACCACCCCAAATAGAACACCCAAACCAATAAATCCCTGAAGTCTATTGGCATATCTTCGACCAAATGGCATAGCAAAATCCACCGCAACCCTAGAATTTCACTTTGAAATATCCTATAGTTGGTCTGGTTGCTAATGCCCCATGAAAGCCATTCCATTACAAAATCTTCCAGCCTTCAACAGATTGATCTCAAAGGACCCTGATGTGTTCTTATTCGAATTTCATTTCCTGTGTAGAGGTTATGACTACACCTCTGAACCCCAGAAACTAAAGCTATTTCCTTCCACTTTGAAAGAAGAATCTTTACAATGGTTTATGGGATTGGGGGGCAGGGACTATAAATTCCTGGGATGAAATGAAATGATACTTATTTATGAAATATCAAGACTACTGTAGAACCAGGGATTTAAAAGATGAAATATTTCAAATGACTGCAAAAGAAAATGAAACACTAGATGAATATGTTGAAAGGTTTCGATATAACTTACATAGATCACCTTATGGTACACTACCAGGTGAAGTACTTAAATCCACTCTGATAAAAATTATGATGGTTGAATGGCTAGAAACATTTAATTTAATGGGAAAATGTGATATTTATCAAGAAACATATGATAACATTATCCAATTGTGCATCAGGTGTTCACATGGAAGTACACAAACTAGATCGGGAATACGAGCTCCCCTCACCAAAAATAACAACATTACTAGTGGGGGTGTCACCCGAGCAGAAGTTGGTAATCTTCTAGAAAATTTTGAAACAAACATTTTGAGAACTCTGACTACACAATTGGATGTTCTACAAGTTAAACCGAAACAAGAAGAAGCAGAATAGTCATTGGACATATTTTGTCCACGATGCAGAAGGAAACATGGTTCGAGGGAGTGTCCCTTGGATATGGTTCAGATTGGTGCCATATGTGCCAAATACCATGTGACAAAACAATGTCCATCACTCCCAAGACTAAAATATGTCTTTAAAGAAGAAAAAGAGGAAACATAATTGGTATATCTGATGGATCAACATCGCCAATGGCAGGCTTGTCCCCCAGGTATGCTACACGATACCTCTACTTTCTTTTCTGGGCAGTATAATCAACAACATAATCCTGCAAATAGATGTTAGGGCCAAAAATCTCCAATTCAATTACCCCAAAACCCTGAACCTCAAATGCACCTTCAACTACTAGCTCAAACCAACCTGAAACCGAACAACAGACCAACCCAACTCATGCAAATTGTCAAGAATTTTGAGGGTGAAATCAACTTTGTAGGGTGCAATGAACTCCAATTGAGGTCAGGGCGCATAATTTCTCCTGAAGAAAGTAACATTCACCAAGAACAGGGGAATGAGAATAATATACAACCATCAATAAAACACTCAAATGTGGTCATAACAGAAGAAGCAAAATAGGGGGAAAACAAAGTCAAGCAACAAAATCCTAATGAAGACATAATTCTTCCTCCCCCGTTTCCCAAGAGGATAATGATAGAAAAACCAACTGTATATCCTAACTTAGATATCATCGGGGAACTAAAGAATCTATATGTTAAGATCCCACTCCTACAGACTCTGTAAGACATCCCAATTTATGCAAAAACAATTAAATAATTATGTGGGAAGAATCCTGTCAGGAAAGATAAGAATCCATCATCTGTTCACATGGTAGGAGCTTTGTCCGATCTTATTCTAGGAAAGAAGGAGTCGGTCAAATATACAGACCCAGGAATCCTGTGGTAACCGTTCAGATACAAGGCTTTTTTTTTCCAAATACACTATTGGATTTGGGGGCAGCCATCAATATTCTGACCATTGAGACCTGTAACATCCTGGGTATCACCTCATTCAAACCCAATTCAATTATGTTAGAATTGGCTAATAGATCAGTGGTTAAACCAGTCGACACATTACAAGATATAGCAATATCGGTCAACTCTTGGGAATACCCAACTGATTTCCTAGTTATCAACCCAAGAAGTAGACTCGATGGACACCCATTGATATTGGGAAGACCATGGCTCACAACAACAGATGCATACATAGGATGTTGCACATGCAACATGACAATTTCTAGAGGAAGTGATACAAATAACTTCATCCTGTATCCTCTAGATAAACCAAGTCTGCCTATCATACATAAAAAATTGCCACCACCTAGATATCCATAAAAAAACCTACGATCTCCTCTCACACTGGAAGAAGCTCTTGGGCTAAAAAACCAACTAGAATATGATGTGATCAATAGCTTCATTAACAACCCAACCATTACAAGAAACCCAACATGTCAAATGCTAAAAGATGTTTTAGATAATGAAGCACAGTGAGATGCTATGGAAGAATTGATGGAGCAACATATTCCCACTACTGCTGTCCATAACAACATATCAGTTGAAATTTCACCAGGGAGGTTTTTGAATTTTAATGCTAATTTGAATAAGCAACAACAACAAAAATTGATTTAGATCCTTTCTAAATATCAACAAGATTTTGCTTGGGAGTATCCCAACATGAAGGGAATTGATCCCCAACTATGTACGCATCATATCTATATTGAGAAATATGCCTGACCCATCCGAAAAACCCAATGAAGATTAAATCCTCATCTCAGGGACATTGTTAAAGAAGAGTTACAGAAACTGTTGGATGTAGATTTCATATATCCTATTTCAGACAGCCGGTGGGTCTTTCCACTAGTAATCATCCCCAAGAAGAATGGGAAATGGTGGATCTATGTAGACTACAAAGAACTCAATAAATATACCCAGAAGGACCACTTTCACATACCTTTTATTGATCATGTCCTTGATACTTTAACAGGGAAGCAATTTTTTTCCTTCCTAGATGGCTTTAGCAGTTATAATCAGATTCAAATTGCTCTGGAAGACCAGGATAAAACTACATTTACATGTCCCTGGGGTACCTTCGCATATAGAGTATTTCCATTTGGATTATGTAATGCTCCATCTACATTCTAGAGAGCCATTTTAAGCATATTTTCTGATTTGATTAATGAAGGACTTGAAGTTTACATGGACGATTTCACCCCTTATGGAACTGATTTTGATCAAGCTCTAAGAAATTTGGAGAAGGTATTGGAACGATGTATTTCTACCAGGCTATGTTTGAATCATGAGAAATTCCATATGATGATGACCGAAGGTGTGGTACTAGGACACTATGTTTCTGCAGATGGAATAAAGGTAGACCCAACAAAAATAGAGGTAATCCGTAATATTCATACACCTCGTACACAAAATGAGGTACATAGTTGCCTTGGTTGTGCAGGATATTATCGCAGATTCATAGAATTGTTTTCAAGAATAGTTTCACCTTTACATGATTTAACTGGTAATGTGTAATTTCATTGGTCTGATAAATGTGATTTTGCATTTGCAGAACTTAAAAGGTTGGTTTCAACAACACCGGTGCTAAGAGGAACAAACTGGAAATTACCATTTCACATCTCTTCAGATGCATCAGATATCGCCATAGGCACTATCCTTGGACAGGAAGAAGACAAGAAACCTTATGCTATTTATTTTATTAGCAAAATTCTTACTACCACTGAATTAAATTACACAACAACAGAAAAATAATTTTTATCCATTATACATGCTATTAATAAATTTCACCACTATATAACAGGGTATCCAATTATTCTATATAATGATCATTCTACTATTAAATATTTAGCTAAAAAACCGATTACTAATGGACATGTTACTCAATGGTTATTACTATTGCAGGAATTCAACATCACCATCAAGGATCAACCTGTAAGAGAGAATATTGTTGCAGATTTCTTGTCTTGTGTGCCCAAAATAGATGACTCTTTGACATTTGAAGAACAATTTCCAGACGAACACTTGTTCAATGTCACTATTAAGGCATCGTGGTACGCTGATGTGACAAATTACATGGAAGCTGGAAAACAACCAGCACACCTATCATCAAGATAAAGGAAACTGATCGTTCAACGCAATGCATGGTTCACCTGGATTGGTGGATATCGTTTCCACATAGGGTCTGACCTCCAGATTTGAAGATGTGTAAGAGATGATGAAATTTACGATGTCTTGAAGGCAGGTCATGATGAGGCCCATGGTAGACATTTTGTAGACTGCAAAATTTGGCATTAGGTTTTATAAATGGGCTACTATTGGCCCTTAATATTCAAAGATGCAAAGAAATATGTCCAGGACTACGACAACTGTGAGAGGATGGGTCGACCAAGCCAAGATGAAGAAATGCCTCTACAAGCACAAGTGGTGTTAGGACCTTTTGAGAGATGGGCACTGGAATGTGTTGGTCCCTTCAACCCAAAATCAAACCAAAAGGCATATATACTAATTGAAACAGACTATATGACTAAATGGGTAGAGGCAATAGCCTTTCCAAACACAACGAAGGAAGCAGTAATTAAGTTTCTCTTTGAATCATTTTTACGCTATGGATTACCCAATGAAGTAATCACTAATGGAGGGTCGCAATTTAAAGCACATAAAATCACGACCACTCTTCGCAATTATCACATTAAACATAGAGTTACCTCCCCATACCACCCACAGGAAAACAAACAAGTGGAAAGTACCAATAAAGTCTTGGAGGAAATCTTGACAAAAACAATCTCAACAAACCACCAAAATTGGGCAGCCGAGCTTCCAAATGCCTTATGGGCATATCGCACAACATGGCGTAACACTAACGGCTACTCTCCTTATCACCTAGTATTTGGAAAAGAACCTATCTTTCCAATTGAATTTGAGATCAAGACTCTAAGAATGGCCTAGGAAATTGGATTGGATCTTACGGAGGCACACACAAAACGCTTACAATAGATCAATGAGTTGGATGAATCACACCTATTCACCCTTCAATGTACAACTGTTATTCAACAACAGAGAGATAGCTGGCACAATAAGCATATCAAGAAGAAATCCTTTCAGAAGGGTGATTGGGCACTTCTCTATGATTCCATATTTAAGGATTTTCCTGGAAAATTGTAGACAAGCTGGTTGGGACTGTATGAAATCAATGAAGTTCATGATAATGGCACTGCCACTTTAGTCACCATCGACCAGTCTGGTTCTCCTTTTCTGGTAAATGGACATCGACTGCAACTATACCATCAACCACTTTCGAAAGAATCCTTTTGCCAAGAAGTAAGTAGTGATCCTACTGTTCAGATTTTAGCTGGATGGGAAGGTAACCCARTATCTTCAACTTCATAAAATTGTGATTTTTACCAGCATTGTACATCTTGTATATAGATTTCTTTACAGATTTGATTGAGTTTTTAGTTTTTTTACTTTCTAGGAAAGTCACTTGGGAGAATAAGAACTAGAAGAGATGACTGTAATAAATATAATTAACACTCTTTTCTGTAACTTATCCAAAATTTCAATTTACTCCTGTCTTATTTTGAAGATCCAACAAAATATAAACCTTGTTTACACAGAAGATGAATATGTCATGTTCCATAACAAAAATTGGACGACTGTAGTAAATATAAAATGAATACATGACACTAACAAACCATCCAATACTTCGATCATTGAATAAACCTACCCATAAAAATTGAATGAATTTATTTGATACCTAATAAATCCTATATTCCCTAAAAACATCTACGGGTGGTATCCAATTATTTAATGAGATTGTTAAGACTAGAAAATCATCGTTTCCATTCATTTGAACAGAACAACTGTCGTTCCCTTTGTGCGATTCTTGTTCCCTTTGTGCGTAATGTCATTCATTTGAATGAAACAACTGTCATTCCCTTCGTATGATTGTTGTTCCCTTTGTAGGTAGTGTCATTCATTTGAAAGTAACGACTTCCTTTCCCTTTGTTGCGACTGTTGTCCCCTTTGTCGTGATTGTCATTCCTTTTTCAGATAGCACTGTTCATTCGAAAGAAACAATTGCTGTTCCTTATGCGGTTTTTCCCTATTGTTGTTCCTTTCCCTCAAAAGTCACAATTTTTTTCATGAACAAAACGTGCTGTTGATGTGTTAGCCACTCCTTTGGGTATGATCTTCATTAATTAATTTTCAACAACATCACTTCTAGCTATCATGGTAACAATTTTTGATTTTTTGTGGACTATATAGCATACCTTACCGAATTATTTTTGGATTGATTTCTCCGAATTATCTTAATATTGTTCATAATCCTTAACCACCATATTTCGTTTCTTTCCCCTATATGTACATATGCTTGAATGATAATTTTCCTTCATATCATAATAAGTAGTCTAAGGCACATTTTTACTTGGCATTCTTACACTTCTTACGCCATCCCACACTCTTAAGGAGTAGATGAGCCTCGCTTAATAAATCCTATAATAATAATAATAACAATAATAAATAAAAATAAAAATAAAATAAAAATAAATAAAGAAATAAAAATAAAATAAAAATAAATAAAGAAATAAAATTCCCCCACAAAGGATAGGGGGTCTCATCATGAGCCAACCTACCATGATCATCAGAAAATAACATAAGTGACATTCCCACTATGGCTACAACACCAGGAAAATGGCCTTTGGCATTCAGTGTCAAAGGATAAGAGGTCTCATCATGAGCCAACTTGTTCACTTAGGTTACGATCTAGTGAATGGCATTATCATTATCTGGCTACCAAACCAGGATAATGGCCTTTTTGGGAAAAGACTATTCAAACTATTTATTGAGGACACATGCTCATCTATGGATTAAAAGGCAACCCTGTTGAGGCTATGGACGCCTGCTGGTAGCAGTGGCTCTACCTGTGGTATGGAAGTTTACCTTAAATACACTAATTTTTTTGTGTGTTTCTAGACTTCCTTTCTTAACAAAGAGGCTATCATTTTGGTTATATTTAACACAAGGGAAAGTAAAAAACTTATGACGTGTGGAATATTTATAAAACGTGAACAAATTTAGATTACTCATAATCTTTTTCCTTAATTTTTTTTTTGAACATAGGTATGTGAATTTTTATTTCCCACA
>JASDQU010500693.1:44830-56074 GCA_032191745.1 Picea mariana | reverse complement strand
CTTTTGGCATGAACGGGGTCCAATACTTGGGCTACATTGTTGATGAGAATGGGGTACATGTTGATCCAACTAAGATCCAAGTCATCCATGATTGGCAAGCCCCGACCATACTGACCGAGCTTCAGAGATTTCTGGGATCCTCCATGTCTAGGACCATGTGGGCCT
Organism: Picea mariana; assembly: GCA_032191745.1. Classification (NCBI taxonomy): domain Eukaryota; kingdom Viridiplantae; phylum Streptophyta; class Pinopsida; order Pinales; family Pinaceae; genus Picea; species Picea mariana. Next base: position 55,909 of record JASDQU010500693.1, on the reverse strand, counting down.
CAAGACATGATCTCCTAGTTATCCCTAGATATCGAGGATAACAAGACCCTTTCATGAGGTTGATGGATGATGTATTGAGACCCCTCACCAGCTCCTTTGTGGTAGTATATTTGGATGAAATCCTCATCTTCAACAGAACGTGGGAGGATTACATGTGGCATATTCAACAGGTTTTGAGTACTCTGTGGAAGCACAAGCTTTATGCCAACTTGAGAAAATGCTCTTTTGGCATGAACGGGGTCCAATACTTGGGCTACATTGTTGATGAGAATGGGGTACATGTTGATCCAACTAAGATCCAAGTCATCCATGATTGGCAAGCCCCGACCATACTGACCGAGCTTCAGAGATTTCTGGGACTGGCCTATTTCTACCGACGGTTCGTGTTGGGATTCTCCCATATTGCATGGGCCCTCATCCAGGTGACCAAGGGTGGTGGTAGGGCCAAGTTCAAGTGGGGGAAGGAGAAACAATGAGCATTTGATGATCTGAAGCATCGCTTGTGCTCATCTCTAGTACTCTCCTTGCCTGATCTGCAACATCCATTCGATATTGAGACTGATGCATCTGACTATGTTGTGGGCGTATTTCTCACTCAGCACGGGCATCAGATGGCATACCATAGTGAGACACTCTCTGATATTGTCCAGAAATATCCCACCTATGAAAAGGAAATGTATTCCATTTTAAAATCATGTCGTCAATGGAAACATTACATTTTTGGGAAAGAGACGATCATACACACAGATCAAAAGCCTCTACAGTTCATATAGACAGAGGGGAAATTGTAGAATGACCACCATCAGAAGTGTTCCACCTACCTGTAGCAGTTCCATCTCAACATCAAGTATAATACATGTATCTCCAATCGTGTCGTTGACTGCCTCAGTTGGCCTCCTATGGCTGCACTCACCACTATGCTCCATTATTGTGGACATGAAGAATTTGAGTGGCCACAACTTTATCAACAAGATCCAGACTTCGCCACCACATGTCAAATTTTGGGTACAGACACAAATTTCATTGATTTTCACATTCAAGATGGAATCTTATGCCACCTATGTCATCTCTGTGTTCCTAGAAGTGAGTGTGAAAAGTTGATTTTGGAATCCCACTACATTCGAGTGGCAGGACATTTTGGAGTAGAGAATATTGTGGTTGTTCTTCAGAATCATTTTTGTTGGCCAAAAAATCGAGAGGATGTCAGCAATTATATCATATCTTGCACTTCCTATTTCACTGCCAAGCCAGTCATCAAGAAGAATAGCTTATACACCCATCTTCCTATTCCCGAGAATCCTTGGGAATCCATCTCAATCGATTACATGTATGGCTTGTCATCCACCAAGCAAAGAAATGACTATGTGTTTGTGGTCGTTGATCAGTTTTCAAAGATGGCCATCCTCACAGCCTGTAAGAAGAATGCCACAGCGGAAGATACTACCAAGATCTTCTACAAACGAGTGTGGGTCAACTTTGGGATACCATAGACCATCATCTTCGACCAAGACAGTAGGTTCCTCATCACCTTTTGGTTGAGTTTCTAATCTCTGTTGGACACCAATCTCACAAAATCCACTTCTTTCCACCCCCAAACCAATGTACAAGCAGAGTTCATAAATCATATGATTGTGCACATCCTGCGCATGTAAAATTCTTAGCATCCACGTACATGGGATGAGAGTCTCCCATATGTCCAACACAGTTACAACAAGGCTCTCCATAGTTCCACTGGACATAGCCCATTTCAGGTGGGTCTAGGATTCCAACCCTTGGGACCCATTGATGTTTCACTTCCTCTTTCCACCGCACAGACAGAATCTTGCCCCAATCAATATGCGATCGTCAAAGCCACTAAATTCATTGAGCAGATTCATCACATCCACCAATAGGTCTAGGAAATTTTGTAGAAATCCAATGCTAAGTACAAGAAGCACCATGATCAACACAAGGTACCACACTAGTTTCAGGTTGGCAACAAATTCTAGTTACATTTAAAGAAGGAGCGTCTCACCGGGCCCCACCGAAATATTCGCCCACTTCATTATGGGCCTTACACTATAACCAAGGTTGTCGGTAGCAATTTTTTTGAGCTCAACACTCCACTCTTCCTTGTTCTGCATCCAGTATTCAATGTGGACCTCCTTCGGCCATATTTTCCACCATTATTGGACACCTTTGAGATCATTGAACAACTGACACCAACAGAGCTCAACCTTGACTGCATGGAACAAGCATCCATTGAACATATAGTGGACACATGGGTCAAGGGCACTCACCAGCAGCAGATCCAAATTTATCACGTTTTCAAGGCAAGGCAGCTCCCACACCAATGCAAGTGGCTCACCTGAGGCCAAATCCAACGGAAGTGTCCTCACCTGATAGGGGACCTCAACGCAATGGAGACCATTGCTTCCTAAGGGGAGAGGATTGATCCAAGTGGATATTGGTGCCCACCCACCTATTCCAACTGGCTCCTCATGTCCATTTTTTGTTCATCACATTCTTATGTATTGCTTTGTAATTGTGGGTTGTACACTTCTAGGGTTGTCTGAAGCCCCACACATCCTCCAGGTGGATACGGGTGGCCTCTCGCCTAATCCTACTGGATTATTTTGTATGTTTTCATGTCAGCATATCTTGTTGTACTTCCAGGGCCATTTTGGGGCCCTAAACATTATTTTATGGCTCGTGTTGTCCCTTCACCAAGTTTTGAGAGAACCTTGGTCGTGCTTCACCGTTTTTGGGACTTTGACAGGCTGGTCAAAGAGGGAGCACCCAGGCGAAGCGAAGATCGTCAGATATCACCCATTTTGTGGGAATTTTGGGCTTTTAGGGTTTATGTAATGGGTATGGGATATCAGACCATGGGCTCACCCATGTTTAGGCCCCTTTTGTAATTTATAAATAAGTAGATAGGACTTAGAGTGAAGGCAGTCGAAGGTGTGTCTTAGTGCATGAGTAGTGTGCTTAGTGAAAGATTAGTTGGCTTAGTGCATGAGTAGTTTTCTTAGTGCAAGAGTAGTTGGCTTAGTGCATGAACATATTAAATCTTGCAGAGCTAAGTGCAAGTGTTTCATAAGTGTTTTGTTCACATACTATGGAAGGCTTTGTGCTTTGACCTAATTCGGGGAAGGAGGATCTAGCGAGGTGCATGCAAATCTCATGTCCTGTGCGGAGTTGGCTCTGTAGCTGGGTGCCTGTAAGGAGATTGAAAGAGACTAATAAAGAAGAGAAGAGATGGTGGGCATAGCTCCATATTGGGGTGAACCATGTATATCCTATGTCATTATGCTTTGTGAAATGTTATTTATGGTGTTTATGTATTCATGTGCTTAATCTTGATGCTTGATAGATTGATTCATTGATGCTTAGTGATTTATATATGAATGAATGTTAGATATGCTCTGATGTTATGTGCTAAAGATTAGATGTGCTTAAATATTGGTTACTACTGCATTGATCTGTAATGAGGTTTAATCTGCGATGCAGATGAGTATTAGAACTTGATGAATTTTATTGGCTAAGTGCTCTGTTAAGTATCGTGATCACAGATCCATGTCCCAGCTAGGTTGCAGACACTTGAGTCCTGCAACCCCCCTACCTCTACCTCGGGTGAGACTGCATCTGCTTCATAGGTGTTGTCGAAAGGGTCGGTAGTTAGGGTTTTGTTGGAGCGTTGTTGAAACTTTGAACCCTGGGTATGCCCCTGTGCCAACAAATGGTTCTGCTGTCGGGACCTGAAACTGTGATTGTTGGGAACTGAAGAAAAGAGAAATCTTTGTGCGTAGATCTATTGTTGCAGTGCGCAGTATTTCATCCTAGTCTAAAACTAGGGCACAACTAGAAGAAGGAATATTTGATCTGAATAAACTTGATAGAAATAGTGAAAAATATGTTATTCCTATGCATAGAAATAATTTTTGGACTAATAAGTGGATGTAGGACCCTAGAAATATTTTTTGTAGATTGCAGGTCCATCACTATGATCCCAATGCGTAGCACAGGAAAGGTTGGGGATTGTTTAAGAGAAAGAGAGGATTGACATTGTGTTATAACTGCAGAATATTGGGGCATATTGCTAAGGAATGCCCTGGTATAGGTCCTATTTGTCTTTGTTGTAAAGTTGTTGATCATGAGGTTTTGGATTTCCCTAGAATGATTGCTAAAGTTGAAAAGATGAACCTGAGACAAGAAAACCATGAGGAAGGTCAAGAAACTAAGGATATGTTAGAGAATCATAAAGCATAAGAGACTATATTATTACAGATGAAAGAAACACTAAAGGATCATAGAGACATCAGTTTACCAGAGATCTTAAAAGAGAAGGAGTGCATAGAAACAAGAATAGGAGACTTCAACATGGAATGTGTTCTGGATGAGGAAACACAGGTGAATATCATGCCAAAAAGCACTTGGAAAATTTTGGGAAAACCTATTATGATTCCTTCATTGGGAAGGATAGGATTGTTTAAAGGAAAGATGATAACCCTATGTGGAAGTGCTACTAATGTACCTATGATTTCCCATGGAACATTGACCGAAGAAGAATTTGAATTCATTAAGTTTATGGAGAAAAACGCCCCTTTTTCACTTTTGTTAGGAAAGACTTGGATTGAGAAAGATCAGATCCAGAGGAAAGCAGAGGAAGAAGCTACAGAACAGAAAAAAAAAGAATTAAGGGAATTCATAGCCAGAAAAATAAAGCGGTTGATACAAGAACAAGAGGACAAGTCGAAGCAACTAAGGGCCAGAGAATTAGTTGTCGAGGCTGAAAAAAAACAAGAAGGCTTGAAGAACCTATCTATGTAGGAGAGAAGAACACCCACCCCAGAAGTAATAAGAGAAGAGATATTACATTCGAAACCTTTGAGAGAACATCATCAATGCGAAGTTACTATGCTAAGAGAAGATAAAAATAAGAATGGAAAGAAGAACCCAGAGACTTAGATCATAGGAAAGAAGGCAAGATAGCTTAGTAAGAAGAAGGCAAAGATAGAAATACTACAGGAAGTTCTAGAGAAGACTTAGCAGAAGGCAGGCTTGCGGAAATTGAGCCTCTCCGAAATAGAAAAACAGCACAGAATGGCACTTTACCATGATGAAGATATATGACTGTTGGAGGTGTCCCGACCATTAGAATGACGCTCTGAAATGGATAGAAATGCAGTTATTTCTGGAATGATCACCATTGGACCGTTGGGACTGCACCACAATGGATGGAATCATATTGATTGAGGGCATTCATGCCCGTTGGAGGAATCTATTATGACATTGCTTATTTAATCCATCGAATGCCTAACCGGGCCCCTTTTGCAAATTGAGATATTCAAGCCCATAGAAAATTGATCATACCAAATTCTATTGTCTAGACCTCATCGTCCATTCAATTACCTTGAGTGTATGTTCTCCTACCCGAGTTATTTGATTATGATCATGCATGTTGGGCGACCTTAGCATAGTAGAGAAGTCGGTAGAATAAATATTGATCGACCTTATGGCTGAGAAGGTCATGTCTACAGGAATATAGTCCTCGTTGACAGGAGGAGTGAAATAATCCCCATCGACTACACATCGATCTAGTCGAGCAGCAACTGAGAAAAGAAGCAATCACCGTGATGATCTAGCGAATGCAAAGTAGATCTCGTCGATATTTCCTCACTACATCCTGCCTCTGGCTAGTGCAGTTAGTCATGATAGAATCCCACATTACTTATAGTACACACTCATCACAGTGTACTTCCTGAAGGAGATACGTGCAGTAGGACCGCAACTGGGATTGATCCCAGCCCTCAAGATAAGTGATTTCAACCAAGGAGACATGAAGAATTATGCGATGCTTGCACCACATCGGTACTTGACAAATACGATTGGGAAGAATCCCAAGATAGTTACCCATCCATGGATCAAAGAGATCGCACAGTCAATGATCCTGAACGTCATGAAGATCCCCCACTTTGGCAGACATCAAGAGGTTAATGCGGTCATTAAACTTCTACTATCATGATACCATGGAGGCTATCTCTGGTTAGATAGGCACGTGACTATGGATCCAGCATTGATCCACCTGATCACTGGATTAAGCATGAAAGGACCCAACCCTCACCAGTTCTACCTAGGAAAGAGAGCATGTCTCTCTTAGGTGTAGTGAATAAAGGAAGCATACGGTGATGTTGAGAAGGGGAAGCAAGGCTACAAGGTAGCATCCATCCAATATGGCGCAGTGCACCTAGCTTGTCAACTAATCACTAGAAATATCATCAGAAAGAATAGGCCGGCACAATTCATAGGCTTCGTAGTCAACCTTGTAGGGAAGTGTGTCGAAGGGATGCAGATGAACTGGGTGAGCTACCTTGTCAACGAGTTGGAGAAGGACTGTCATGAAGCGTAGGACCAAGGCTATGAGTTCCACTTTAGTTGGTTGGTGATATTAATAGCATTTATCGCTTGGGAGATGTCGGAGGGAGAGAACTTCCCTGAATTTGAGCCATCATAACCATTGGCCACGAGGTTCACCACCTTGTGGTACACGAGCGATATGGCGAAGCAGTGGCAATCAAATATGATGTTCCATGCTTACTACCTACAGCTCACGTGTGCCATTGAATCATTCCCCTGAATGACTCCAAACTCCTTGCATACTTACAGACCACTAGCGAAGTTCCACGCAAACCACCACTTCATCTACATCACTGCACTCCAGGATGAAAGTAAGGAGGAGCTATAGTCCTATTATAGATTGACTGATGAAGACATGGAGGAAATAAAGAAGGAATGGCCCGTCGAATTCCTTATACCAGTCAAGCAGACAGATCTCTCTGACCCTGACATCATCGGAAGTCCTTTGCTCACCCAAACAGAGTATGATGGACCAAGCAGCACTAAGAGAAATAAGAAGAAGGAGAAAGTGCAAGACATAGACACTGAAGAGAAGGATAGTGCATCAGAGGAAACTGTGCCTGACTCACCTGGAGGAGGAGGAGGAAACAAAGTAAACCAAGAAGAGGAAGGGGAAGAAGAAAAGAAATAAAAGGGCGAAGTAAAACTGCCAAAGGATCCCCTAACAGAGATAGAGACATCAAAGAAAAGGAAGGTTTCTCTGAAGAAACCCTCGGCACGGAAGAAATCCTGAGCCAACAAGCCTCATTCAAAGAATGTGCTCATAGTGGATGATGTTTACCTCATCATTGCAATGGTAGAAGATTCTTTGGAAGGTATATTGTAGTGACATGAAGCAAAGAAGGAGATGATGTATGACAGAATCAAGGTGGATTTGAAGGGGGTACAAAAAGATATCTATTCGAGCTGTGCAATGTCTATTGCATAATCGTCATCAGAAGGTGTAGAATTGGGGGATGATCCCACCCAATTGTGAAGAATAGAATATGTGATAGAGGCTCGCCTTCGTTGAGTCTAGGAAGAAAAAGAACAGGCCATAGAGGCCTTGAAGCAAGAAAAGGAGGAAGCCCTAGAGAAACTTCGGTTTGCACAGCAAGAGAAATATGGCATTAAAGCGAAGTTCGAGGAGGATAGAGAGAAAATCCAGAAAGAGAAAGACCATCTGCTCACAGAGTAGACTGTGGTTAGAGAGGCAATAACTAGAGAACATTGCTCTATGTTGGGTTTGGCCAGATAGAAGAAGAGACAGAAGAGAGCCAAGTGGGGAAGCTCGTTGAAGCCATTTAGCAGCTTCAAGCAAGAGTAGCAGAGATAGAACTTCAAGAAGTATCGAGCACTCCACAAGAAGTGTGGGATCATAGGGAAGAAACTTCCAGGAGAACGGTGGAAATAATCAGGGAATTGGCGTCAGAATGTAAGAAACTAAGTAATTGAAGTGTGTAGACCTATGAGGTCCTTGCAAAAGACCCAGAGCTGAGGACATTGGAGGCAAAGCAACATGCATCGACAGTACAAGCACAATTGAAACTGCTTACAGCAGTAGAGAAGATGAAGAGGTCAGTTCAGCAGCAGGTCACTGTCATCCAGAGCAGAGTGAACGAGGTGAAACAGAGACTCCAATTGGTGCAGGACTAATCTTGCACACTTTTTGAAGAGATCGAGGAACAAGGATCACAGTTGGAACAGGTGGTCACAATAGTGGAACAGCACCTGGAAGGGCCTGTCACCGAGCAAGTCATTCAGGAGTTCATCGATCAGGAGGCTCGAGCGAAGCAGCAAGTCAAGGCAATTCGAGCTAAGCTCAAGGCCTTCGAAGCAGTGTTTCCCAGATCAGAGTGACTCGTGATGAGTCACGGGTGAGTGTTGGGGGCCTGTTGGCCCTCGACCAAGTTTTGAGAGAACCTTGGTCGTGCTTGACCATTTTTGGGACTTCGATAGGCTGGTCAAAGATGGAGAACTCACACAAAGTGGATATCGTCGGATCTCACCCATTTTGTGGGATTTTTTGGCTTTTAGGGTTTATGTAACGGGTATGGGATGTCGGCCCATGGGTTCACCCATGTGTATGCCCCTTTTGTAATGTATACATAAGTAGATAGGACTTAGACCGAAGGTAGTCGAAGGTGTGGCTTAGTGCATGAGTAGTTGTCTTAGTGCAGGAGTAGTTGGCTTAGTGCATGAATGTATTAATGCTTGTAGAGCTAAGTGCAAGAGTTTTATAAGTGTTTTGTGCACAGACTGTGTAAGGCTTTGTGCTTTGACCTAGTTTGGGGAAGGAGGATCTGGAAAGGTGCGTGCAAATCTCTTGTCTTGTGCAGTGTTGGATTTGTATTTGGGTGCCTATAAGGAGATTGAAAGAGACTAATAAAGAAGAGAAGAGTTGGTGGACATAACACAACACTAGGGTGAACCACATATATCATGTGTTATTGTGCTTTGTGCAATTTTAATGGTGTTTATGTATTCATGTGCTTAATCTTGATGCCTGAAAGATTTATTCACTGATTCTTAGTGCTTTATATATGAATGAATGTTAGATCTACTCTGATTCTATGTGATAAATATTATATGTCCTTAAATATTGGTTACTATTGCGTTGATATGTAATGAGGGTTAATCTATGATGCAAATGAGAATTAGAACTTGATGAATGTTATTGGCTAAGTTCTTTGTTAAGTATCATGATTACATATCTGTGTCCTAGCTAGGTTGTAGACACTTGATTCCTACAACCCCCCTACCTCTACCTCGGGTGAGACTGCATCTGCTTTGTAAGTGTTGTCGAAAGGGCCGATAGTTAGGGTTTTGTTGGTGCGGTGTGTAAGCATTGAACCCTCTGTATTCCCCTATGCCAATATATCACCATAGAAAAACTATACACAAAGTCAGATTTTAAAGGTAGAATGTGGAGTTCTTTGAAATACCTTTCCAATGGGCTATCACGCGCCTAAAATGGAGGTCATATGCAAAATTTCTAACCTTGGGAAGTTGAGGTACCAATTTACACCAACTTACCCATAGGGCCCATATGAATTTTGGTGTTTCACCTTCTAGGGTTAGGTTTTTGGATGTCTAGGGTTTTGGAATTCATGAGTAATATCAAAAAGGCCTCTAGAGCCTCATTGTAATTCATTCTTATCAGATAGATGTGTGTATAAGCCACATATCTTCTCAGAGATAGCTACCACCATTCGAGCAAGTGTTTCTATTCTGCAGTTTTACAGTTTCATCCTATTTCATTATTTAATAGAAGATATTGTTCACTGGATATTTGTGTTATTCTTCCTATTTCTACGTTTATTGTATTCAGTCTGTTAATCAGTTCATTTTGCTCCTAAATATGGATCAATGGTATAAGAGCAGTCTTCTCTTCATTTATTTGTCTTCGTCTATAACCCCGACAAGATCTGGGTTCAAGAAGTTGGGACTCGAACCAATCAATCCATTACAAGATCGGTCACACCGAGCCCGACAACAACCCATGGAGGACGAAAAGAAATACGATGGAGCAGGAGATCCTATTAAAATGTTGCTTGAGGAATCCTTCACGTGAAAAAGGAACGAAATGATGGAAAACTTCATGAAGATCCATTGATGGTTGCCCACAGGAGAAGCATCTTCATCAAGCGGCCATGCAACCCCCTTCAAAGTACATGTAAATTTATATATTCCATTATTTGAAGGACTAATATATGTGAATGTTTTAGATAAATGGTTGAATCTACTCAAAGGATTTTTTTGGTCCACAATTTTTCTGATAGGGAAAAGATCACTTTTTCACTCCTCAAGTCTATTCCCCATGTTAAAGACTGGTGGGATACTTACTCTGAGAAAAGGGCCATGGAGGAATCTACAATGTTTGTGGTGGCCCCTACATGGGATTCCTTTCGGGACATTGTTAAAGAATAGTACTACCATGTTGGAAGCTACAAGGACAAGTACACCAGATGGACCACCCTACATCAAGAAAGGAACCAGAAAATACCATATTTCACCAATATTTTCCATACCCTACGCACCAAATTGGGTATCAAAGAGTCTGAACATCATCTTGTGCTCAAATACCATAGTTGTTTGCATAGATACATTCAAACATAAATAGATTTCATTTACATTGCCTCATTGGGAACGGATTATAGATACCTTGTCAAGATCGAGCAGAAATTTAAGCAGAAACGACGAGAGTTTGGATCTACAAGCCCCTCACAGTTGAAGTAGGGAAAAGACATCTCCAACCCACACAGCAAGGGACCAAGTTGATATGTCCCCCCTAAGGAAAACTAGTCTAAGACACAACACAATAAGGGAAATGAGAAGATGAAGAAGGACATGGGAAAATGGTGTAAGTACCATAAAATTCCTTGGCACAACACCGAAGAATGTCGCTCCAAGAATTCCCTCGTGGTCGAGATGAAGGCTTCCGAGTAAGAGGTCGATTTTGATTCTGAGACAAATCTGGAAGGAGGGAAGCAGATTATTGATGTTGAACCCAGTGCCATTATCGCTACCACCGAATTTCGGCCAAGTGAACCAGAAGAACCAGAGGAAGGAGAACACATATTTCACTCACAGATGTGCGTCAAGGGGGCTTTGATTCATTTCATTGTTGACAGCAGTAGTCTGAAGAACTTGATTTCAGAAAAGGTCGTCAAGCATTTGGACCTGCCAATGACACTGGAC
>JASDQU010500693.1:27715-44371 GCA_032191745.1 Picea mariana | reverse complement strand
GTCTTCTTTGTGATCCGTTCTCACAATAATCATAAGGTCGTCACCACAACCGTGGCCTCAATATAGAACCTCTATTTGCATCAGAAGCAAGTGAACGGGATCATGGAAGAATACAGAGACATCTTCGCCTCACCTACAGGGGTACTGACACACTACCAAGTCAACCATCCAATTGATCTAACCCCTGGCACACCTCTATCTAATGGACCAGTCTATCAACACTCATTGATGGAGAATGAAGAAATCAGGCGTCATATCCAAGAGCTTCTTCAAAATGTTCACATCATACCCATCTCATCCCCTTGCGGTAGCCCGATTGTACTAGTGCAGAAGAAGGAAGAGACTTGGTGACTATGCATTGATTAGAGATCCTTAAACAAAATCACAGGCAGGAACCACTACCCCATTCCCGAGAATGATGACCTTCTTGACCAACTCAAGGGGAAAAATTTCTTCAGCAAGATTGACCTAAATTCTGGCTACCACCAGGTTCCCATCGAACCAACTGATGTATGGAATATAGCCTTCAAGTCTAAAGAAGGTCTTTATGAATGGCTAGTCATGCCCTTTGGCCTAACAAATGCACCATCCACTTTCATGAGGTTGATGGATGATGTATTCAAACCCTTCACCAACTCCTTTGTGGTAGTATATTTGGATGAAATCCTCATCTTCAGCAGAACATGGGAGGAGCACATTCGGCATATTCAGATGGTTTTGAGCACTCTGCGACAGCACAAGCTTTATGCCAACTTGGAAAAATGATCTTTTAGCATGAACAGGGTCCAATATTTGCACTACATTGTTGATGAGAATGGGGTACATGTTGATCCAACTAAGATCCAAGTCATCTGTGACTTTCTAACCCCGACCACACTGACTGAGCTTTAGAGATTTTTGGGACTAGCCAATTTATACCGACGGTTCGTGTTGGGATTCTCCCATATTGCATGGGCCCTCAACCAGGAGACCAAGGAGGGTGGTAGGGACAAGTTTGTATGGGGGAAGGATCAACAACGAGCATTCTATGATCTAAATCATCTCTTGTTCTCAGCTCCAGTACTCTCCTTTCCTAATCTATAGCAACCATTCGATATTTAGACTAATGCATCTGACTAAGTTGTGGGCACAGTTCTCTCTCAGCATGGGCAGCCGGTGGCATACCATAGTGAGACACTCTCCAATATTGTTTGGAAATACCCCACCTATGACAAGGAAATTTATTCCATTGTACAAGCATGTCGTCAATGGAAACATTACATTATGGGGAAAGAGATGATCATACACATTGATCACAAGCCTCTACAATTCATACAATCACAAGGGAAATTGCAAAACGACCGTCATCAGAAGTGGTTCACCTACCTAAAATAGTTCCATCTCAACATCAAGTATAAGACATGTATCTCCAATCATCTTGTTGACTACCTCAGTCGACCTCTTGTGGCTGCACTCACCACTGTGCTCCATTCCTATGGACATGAAGCATCTAAGTGACCCCAACTTTATCAACAAGATCTAGACTTCACCACCACATGTCATCTCTTCGATACAGGCACAACTATCACTTATTTTCACATTCAGGATGGACTCTTATGCCACCTGGTCCATCTCTGTGTTCCTACAAGCAAGCATGCAAAGCCTATTTGGGAATCCCACTAAAATCGGGTGGCGGGACATTTTGGCTTAGAAAAAATAATGGTCGTTCTTCAGAAACATTTTTATTGGCCAAAACTTTGACATGACGTTAGCAAGTATATCATATCTTTCACTTCCTGTGCCATTTCCAAGCCATCCATCAAGAATCAAGGCTTATACACCCCTCTTCCTATTCCCAAGAAGCCTTGGGAATCCATCTCAATGGATTACAAGTATGGATTTTCTTCCACCAAGCAATTAAATGATTGCATTTTTGTGGTCATTGATCAATTTTCGAAGATGGTCATCCTCACAACCTATAAGAAGAATATTACAGTGGCAGATATTGCCAAGCGTTTCTTCAAACGAGTGTGGGTCAACTTTTGGATAACATAGACCATCATCTTTGACCAAGAAAACAGGTTCCTCAACACCTTTTGGTCGATTATTTGGTCTCTGTTGGACACCAAGCTTACAAACTCCACTGCTTTCCACCCCCAAACTGATGGCCAAACAAAGGTCGTCAATCAAATGATTTTTCACATCTTGTGCATCTACAATTCTAAGCATCCAAGTACATGGGACGAGAGTCTCCCATATGTCCAACACTGTTACAACAGGGCTCTCCATAGTTCCACTAGCCATAGCCCATTTCAGGTGGGTCTGGTATTCCAACCCTTGGGACCCATTGATGTTGCACTTCCTCTTGTCATCGCACAGACAGACTCTTCCCCTGATCAGTCTGCCATCGAGAAAGCCACCAAATTCATTGAGAGGATTCACAACATTTTCCAAAAGGTCCAAGAAATTTTGCAGAAATCCAATGCTAAGTACAAGAAGTGCCATGATCAACACAGGGTACCACATGACCAGTTCTAGGTTGGAAACAAAGTCTGAATACAATTGCAGAAGGAGTGTCTCATCAAGCCCCATCGAAAGCTTCTCCCACTTTGTTATGGGCCTTACACTATCACCATGGTTGTGGGTAGCAATGATTTTGAGCTCAACAATCCACCCTTCCTTGTTCTGCATCCATTTTTCAATGTGGACCTCCTTCAGCCATATTTTCCACCATTATTGGACACCTCTGATATCGTCGAACAACTGACACCAACAGAGCTCAACCCTGACTACATGGAACAAGCATCCACTGACCCGATAGTGGACACACAAGTAAAGGGAACTTGCAAGCAGCGGATCCATATTTATCGAGTTGTCAAGGCAGGGAAAATCCTACACCAAGGTAAGTGGCTCACCTCGGGCCAAATCCAGTCGAAGTTTCCTCACTTGATGGGGGAACTCAACACAATGGAGTCCATACCCTACGCACCAAATTGGGTATCAAAGACTCTGAGCATCATCTAGTGCTCAAATACTGCAGTTTTTTTCATATATACATTCAAACATAAATGGATTTCTTGGACATCGCCTCATTGGGCACGTCTTATAGATACATTGTCAAGATCGAGCAGAAATTTAAGCAAAAACAGTGAGAGTTTGGATATGCAAAACCCTCACAGCCGAAGCAGGGAAAAGGCAACCCCAACCCACACAGCAAGGCACCAAGTCAAGATGGTCGCCCTCAGGATAACCAGTCCAAGCCGCAACACAAGAAGGGAAATGAGAAGAATAATAAGGACACGGGAAAATGGTGTCAGTATCATAAAAGTCCTTAACAAAACACCGAAGAATGTCGCTCCAAGTAGTCCCTCATGCTCAAGATGAAGGCTTCCGAGTCAAAGGTCGATTTTGATTCTGAGACAAATCTAGAAGGAGGGATGCAGATTATCGATGATGAAATCTAGTTCCACTTTTTCTACCACCAAACTATGTCCAAGTGAACCAGAATAACTATAGGAAGGGGAATGCCTCTTTCACTCGTAAATGTGGGTCAAGGGGGTTCCGATTCATTTCATTGTCAACGGCGGTATTCAGAAGAACTTGGTTTCAGTAGAGGTTGTCAAGCGGTTGGACCTACCAATGACACCTCACCCATATCCCTACACCATCGGCTAGCTTTTCCAACAAAGATATATCTATGTTAGCTAGCAGTGTCATCTGCCCTATGGCATCAAGACTTTCAAAGATGAGGTATTGTGTGATATTTCTCCCCTTGAATTTTGTGATATTCTTTTAGGACAACCATATTTCTAGAAGCATCATGTTGTGTATGATTCTATACCCTGCAGTGTTATTATTACTTGATCCAGATAAATGTCGATGTCCTCCCACCTATTCCAACTAGTTCATTTTGGCGATTTTCGAGTTTGGCAGATTATTTTTCCTAGTTTTTGGGTCCCTAACTTGTGGGGCCATTTTGAGGCCCTAAACATCATTTTTATGGCTCACCATAGTCGGAAATTCCCTTCAATAGATTGCAGAAAAAATTGTAGTCCTCGGATAAACCTTTCCAATGGGCTATCATGTGCCTAAAATGGAGATTGTATGCAAAATTTACAACCTTGGGTAGTTGATGTACTAACTTACCCAAACGAGGCCCACATGACTTTTGGCGCTTCATCTCCTAAGGTTAGGTTTTTTGGATGTCTAGGGTTTTTGACATTCTTGTTTATTGTAAAAGGCCTTTAGAGCCTCATTGTAATCATATTCTGTGAATGAGCACATTCGTCACATCTCTTCTCAGAGATAATCTGCCACCATTCCAGCAAGCTTTTTTTCCGCTGCATTTTATAGTTTTAGCTTATTTCCTTATTGAATAGAAAACTAGTTTTATTGTATCTTTGTTATTCTGTGTTAATCATATTTTAATGATCTGTCTCCATTTCATTATGCTTATAAAATATGGATCGGTGGTATCAGAGAGTTTTTCTCCTTGTTGTCTTAATCCATGTCCCGAATGAGGTCAAGGTACATAGAATTCGGTCTCGAGCTTGTTTCTCTTGAGGACAAAATCTCTTGCACACCCAAACGACCTCTCATGGAAGGAGAAAAGAAATATGATGGGATAGGAGATCCTTTCAAAATATTTCTTGAGGAATCCCTCATGCAATAGAAGAACGATATGATGGATAGTTTTGTGAAAATCCTTCAGCGTCTACCCACAGGCGATGCATCTTCCTCGAGCGGAGGCGCCGCCCCCTTCAAGGAAAAAATCAAATTTGATATTCCTATATTTGAAGGTCAAAAAGACTCAGATGATGTAGATAAGCGATTGAATCTACTAGAAGGGTATTTTACTTTCCATAACTTTTCAAATAGAGAAAAAAATTACTTTTGCGCTCCTCAAAGTCATTCCCCATGTCAAATATTGGTGGGAAACTTTCTGTGAGCAAAATGAAACAGAGGAACCCTCATTATTTACAGTCACGGCCACCTGGGAATCCTTCAGGGATGTTATTAAGGAACAATACTACCCTGTTGAAAGTTATGACGACTTGTATACCAAATGGACCACACTGCAACAAGAAAGAGACCAAGCAGTGCCATATTTCACAAATATCAACCATACCCTGCGCACCAAGCCAGATATCAAATATTCAGAGCGACATTTGGTGTTCAATTATCGCGGTGCTTTGCATATATACATCCATACCGAAATGGAATTTTTGGACATCTCATCCTTGGGCGTGGCCTATCGATATGTCATCAAAATCAAGCATAAGCTCAAAAAAAAGACGCGACAATTTGGGCCTGGGAACCCCTCGCAACAAAAACCAAGAAAGGGAGGCCCCAACCTACAGAAAAAAGGACAGAGAAAATATGGATAGTATCAGGACAACTAATCCAAGCTGCAAGAAAAGAAGGACACTGAAAAGACAAAGAAGGATATTGGGAAGTGGTGCAACTTCCATAAGATCCCTTGGCATAACATTGTTGATTGTCACTCAAAGTAGTCACTGGTGGCTGAAGTGAAAACCTCTGAATCAGATGTAGTTTCTGACTCTTAGTCAGAACCAGAAAGGGGAAGATGGATCATTGACGCAGAATGCAATGCCACTGTTTCTACCACCAAGCTCCAGCCTGGTGAACTAGACAAGACAGAAGAAGCCGAGGGCCTTTTCCATTCACAAATGTGGTTAAAATTCACCCCATTGCACTTCATCGTTGATAGAAGTAGATAGAAGAACCTCATCTCAGTAGAGGTCATCAAGCAGTTGGCCATGTCGATAATGTCGCACCCACATCCCTACACCATTAGATGGTTCCACCAAGGAAGCGATCTCCACGTCATCCAACAGTGTCGAATATTGTACAGCATCAAGCCCTTCAAATACGAGGTATTGTATGATGTTTCTCCTCTCAAAGTTTGTAATTTTATTTTGGGCAAACCTTATTTATGGAAACATCATGGTGCATATGAGTTTAGGCCTCGTAGTGTTATTATTACTTTGAATAGAAAATTGTACAAGATACCCAAGGCAGTCCCTCCTAGTGTTATTTCCTTGATCTTTGCCAAGCAATGCAGGAAGGTCATCTCTTAGACTGGGAAATTTGTCTTATTCGTGATTTTCTCTCAAAGTAATCAAAAGATCGCAGCCACATCCAGGGCCTTTGCGGTTGCTCTCTCCAAACAATAGAAGCAAGTGTATAAGGTCATGGAAGAATACTTAGATATCTTCTCCTCTCCTACCAGGGTACCTTTTCGCTGCCAGGTCAAGCATCCCATCGATCTAACCCTAAGCGCAACGCTACCCAATGGGTTGGTCTACCATCACTCTCTGTTAGAAAACAAGGAGATCAAGAGGCAGATCCAAGAAATTATCCACAATGGGCACATCCATCCCAGCTCATTTCCTTATGGGAGCCCAATCATACTGGTGCAGAAGAAAGACAGGACCTGGTGACTCTGCATTGATTACCAAGACTTGAATAAAATCACAGTCTGGAACCGGTACCCAATTCCTTGAATCGACGACCTCCTTGATCAGCTCACAGGGGCCAAATACTTCAGTAAGATTGATCTAAAGTCTAGCTACCACCAGGTCCCAATAGAACAGACAGATGTATGGAAGACCTCCTTCAAGTCAAAAGAAGGTCTTTTTGAATGGTTGGTCATGCCCTTTGATTTGAAAAATTCTCCAGCAACGTTTATGAGGATGATGGAAGATATCATGCAACCTTTCACCAGTAATTTTGTAGTGGTGTATATGGATGAAATCCTCATCTACAGCAAGACTTGGGCGGAACACTTGCAGCATATTCAACAGGTTATGCAGACCCTTCGGCAGCACAAACTATATGAAAACTTGGAAAATTTCTCCTTCGGCATGGACAGGGTCCATTACTTAGGCTACATCATTGATCAACATGGTGTGCATGTGTATCCATCCAAGATCTAGGTCATCCATGATTGGCCAACCCCAACCACACTCACTGAGTTTTAGAGCTTCTTGGGCCTTGCCACGTTCTATTGTAGTTTCATGTTGGGATTCTCTCATATCGCATGGGACCTCAGCCAAGTAAATAGGGGTGGTGGTAAGGAAAGATTTGTATGGGGCCTATACAAACAACAAGCCTTCGATGACTTGAAGCAACGTTTTTTCTCATCCCTAGTAATTTCATTACCAGGCCTGCAACATCCCTTTGATATCAAGACAGATGCTTCAGACTATGTTGTGGGCATCATTCTCACTCAACATGGCCACCCCATGGCGTATCATATTGAGACACTATTAGATTTTTTTCATAAGTATCCTAATTATGACAAAGAGATTTACTCCATTGTGAAAGCTTTCCGCTAGTCGAGACATTACATTCTGGAGAAGGAGACATTCATCCACACTGATTACAAGCCACTACAGTTCATGCAGACCCAAGGAAAATTGCATAATGACCACCATCAGAAGTGGTCCACATACATACATAAATTCCACCTCAACATCAAGTATAAAACAGGAATTACCAACTGAGTTTTTGATAGCCTCAGCCGACCTCCAATCGTGACACTCACCATGGTGCGAGACTCTTGCATCCATGAGACCTCTGGATGGCCCCACCTCTATGAGACAGACCCTAACTTCTCCACCACCTACCAAATGCTGGGATAAAACTCACTGGTCGCTAATTTCCATCTTCAGGATGGGTTTTTGTGTCATCTGAGCCATCGGTGCATTCCATCAAGCGAGCGCGTGAAGCTGATTTGAGAAGCTCACTACAGCAGGTGGCAGGACACTTTGGCGTCAAAATGAAAGTGGCAGTGTTGCAAAAACATTTATACTGGCCAAAACTTCGACAGAATGTCAGCAAGTATATCAGGTCCTGCACCTTCTTTCCTATTTCCAAACCAACCACTAAGAAACAAGGCATGTACAACCCTCTGCCTACTCCTGACAAGTCATGGGAATCCATCTCAATGGACTACATGTCAGGCCTCCCATCCACCAAGAGGGGCAATGACTGTGTTTTTGTAGTTTTTGATCGCTTTTCCAAGATGGCAATTATGGTTGCCTTAAATAAGAACATCATCGCAAAGGACACTGCCAATATCTTCTTTGAACGTATCGGGGTACACTTTGGGATCCCACAAACCATTGTCTCAGATCAGGACAGTTGGTTCCTCATCACATTCTATTCAAGCCTCTGGTCACTGTTGGATACCAAGCTCACCAAATCCATTGCCTTCCACCCCTAGACAGATGTCCAAACTGAGGTTGTCAATCGGATGATCGTGCATATCCTGCGCATGTACAATTCCAATCACCCCCACACATGGGATGAGAGTCTTCCCTATGTCTATCATAGCTACAACTGAGACTTGTATAGCTCAATTGGCCACAACCCCTTTCAGGTGGGGTTGGGATTCCAACCATTGGGCCCCATGGATGTTTCACTACCCCTGATGAACACCTTGGCTGACTCGTCCCATGCTCCACCAAAATTTGACAAATTCACCCAATTCATTGAGAGGATCCAGCACATCCACCAATAGGTTCAGGATATTTAACATAATTCCAATGCCAAGTACAAGCAGCGCCATGATCAACATCAGGTGCCACATAAGTTTCAGGTGGGTGACAAAGTTTGGTTTCACTTTCAAAAAGAACGCCTTACAGGGCCCCATCAAAAGCTTCACCCACTTCGGTATGGCCCATACACCATCACCAAGGTTGCGTGTGACAACACTTTTGCGCTCAACATTCCCCCTTTCCTTGTCTTGCACCCATTCTTCAATGTACCTCTCCTTCGGCCATATTTCCCACCATTATTGGACACCTCGTAGATAGCAGAGAAGTTGACACCAATAGATCTCAACCCTGACTGTGTGCAACATGCATCCAGTGATCAGATTGTGGACACACATATCAAGGGCACCTGACATCAAATGATCTAGCTTTATCGAGTTGTCAAAGTAGGGTAGCTCCTACACCAAGGAAAGTGGCTCACCCGAGGCAAAATTCAGAAGAAATTTCCTCATATGATGGGGGGACTCAACATAATGGAGACCACTTATTTCTAAGGGGGGAGGATTGATATAGATGGATGTCGGTGGCCTCCCACCTATTCCAAATGGTTCATTTTGGCATTTTACGAGTTTGGCGGTTTCTTTTTCCTAGTTTTCAAGTCCCTAATTTGTGGGGTCATTTTGAGTCCCTAAACAGCATTTATAGGGATAACCATAGTCAGACATGCCCTCGGATATTCCTTTCCAACTGGCGATCGTGCACCTAAAATGGAGATCGTATGCAAAAGTTATGACCCTGGGAAGTTGATGTACTAACTTACCCAAACAGGGCCCACATGACTTTTGGCGCTTCATCTCCTAGGGTTAGGTTTTTTGGATGTCTAGGGTTTTTGACATTCCCGTTTATTGTAAAAATTCATTCAGAGCCTCATTGTAATGATATTCTTGTGAATGAGCGTAGCCACCACATCTCTTCTCAGAGATAATCCGCCACAATTCCAGCAAGCTTGTTTTCCGCTACATTTTACAGTTTCAACTTATTTCCTTATTGAATAGAAAACCAATTTTAATGTATCTTTGTTATTTTGTGTTAAGAATATTTTAATAATCTGTCTTCATTTTGATCTGCTCATAAAATACGTATCATTACTTTGGGTAGAAAATTGTATAGGATCCCAGAGGTAGCGTCACCTACTGTTATTTCCTTAATCTCTACTAAGAAATGCAGTAAGGTCATTTCACAAACTGGGAAGTTTGTCTTCTTTGTGATCCGTGCTCATAGTAATTAGAAGGTCGTAGCCACATCTATGACCTCTACACAATGCCTCTCTTTGTATTAGAAGAAAGTGGACAGGATTGTGGATGAATACAAAGAAATGTTTTCCTCACCTACAGGGGTACCGACACACTCCAAAGTCAAGCATCCAATTGATCTAACCCCCACATCACCTCTACTTAATGGACCAGTCTATCGATGCTTTTTGATGGAGAATGACAAAACCAGGTGTCAGGTCTAAGATCTTCTTCAAAAGTGGTACATATAAATACCCAAATCCTCCCCTTGCGGCAGCCCGATTGTACTGGTGCAGAAGAAGGACAGGCCTTGGCGACTCTCCATTGATTACAGAGCCTTAAACAAAATCACAATTAGGAACCGCTGCCCCATTCCCAGGATTGATGGCCTTCTTGACCAACTCAAGGGGGAAAATTTCTTTAGCAAGATTGACCTAAATTATGGCTACCACCAAGTTCCCATTGAACAAATGGATGTATGGAAGGCAACCTTCAAGTCTAAAGAAGGTCTCTATGAATGGCTAGTCATGCCCTTTTTCTTAACAAATGCACCAGCCACTTTCATGAGGTTGATGGATGATGTATTGAGACCCTTCACCAACTACTTTATGGTATTATATTTGGATGACATCCTCATCTTCAGAATAACATGGGAGAATCACATGCAACATATTCAGCAGGTTTTGAGCACTCTGCGGCAACACAAGCTTTATGCCAACTTGGAAAAAATCTCTTTTGGCGTGAATAGGGTCCAATAATTGGGCTACATTGTTGATGAGAATGGGGTACATGTTGATCCAGCTAAGATACAAGTCATCCGTGATGGGCCATCCCCAACCACACTAACCAAGCTTCGGATCTTTTTTGGGCTAGCCAATTTCTACCAACGGTTCGTGTTGGGATTCTCCCATATTGCATGGGCCCTCAGTCAGGTGACCAAGGGTGATGGTAGGGCCAAGTTCATTTGGGGGAAGGAGTGGAAACAAGCCTTCGATGATCTGAAGAATCACTTGTGCTCAGTTGTAGTACTCTCCTTTATCGATCTGCAGCAACCATTTGAGATTGAGACTGATGCATCTAACTATGCTATGGGCGCATTTCTCACTCAGCATGGGAATCTGGTGGAATACCATAGTGAGACACTCTCTGATATTTTCTGGAAATACCCCACCTATGACAAGAAAATGTATTCCATTATACAATCCTATCATCAATGGAAACATTACAATCTAGGGAAAGAGACGATCATACACACCGATCACAAGCCTCTACAGTTCATACAGACACAAGGAAAATTGTAGAACGACCGCCATCAAAACTGGTCCACCTACCTGCAATAGTTTCATATCAACATCAAGTATAAGACAGGTATCTCCAATTGTTTCATTGACTACCTAAGTCAGCCTCCTATGGTTTCACTCACCAATGTGATCCATTCATGTGGGCATGAATCATTTGAGTGGCCCCAACTTTATTAGCAAGATCCTGACTTCGCCACCACATATCAGCTCTTGGGTACAAGCATAACTGTCACTTATTTTCACATTTAGGATGGACTCTTATGTCACCTGAGCCATATATATGTTCCTACAGGAAAACATGCAAAGCTGATTTGGGAAGCCCACTACAGCCAGGTGGCAAGACATTTTGGTGTAGAGAAAACCATGGTCTTTCATCAGAAAAATTTTTATTGCTAAAACTTCGACAAGATGTCAGCAAGTATATTAGAAATAGCACTACCTGTTTCATTGCCAAGCCAGCCATCAAGAAGCAAGGCTTATACACCCCTCTTCCAATTCTTGAGAAGACTTGGGAATCCATGTCAATGGACTACATGTATGGCTTGTCGTCTACCAAGAAAGGAAATTATTGTGTGTTTGTGGTCGTTGATCGGTTTTCGAAGATGGTCATCCTCACATCCCATAAGAAGAATTTCATAGTGAAAGATACTACCAAGCTCTTCTTTGAACGAGTGTGGGCCCACTTTCGGATACCACATAACATCATCTCCGACCAAGACAACATGTTACTCAGCACCTTTTGGTCAAGGCTTTGGTCTCTGTTGGACACCAAGCTCACAAAATTCACCGCTTTCCACCCCCAAACCGATGTCCAAACAGAGGTCGCCAATCAAATGACTGTGCACATCATGCATAGGTACAATTCTAAGCGTCCATGTACATGGGACAAGAGTCTCCCATATGTCCAAGATAGTAACAATAGGGCTCTCCATAGTTCCACTAGCCATAGCCCATTTCAAGTGGGTCTAGGATTCCAACCCTTGGCACCCATTGATGTTTCACTTCCTCTTGCCACCACACAGATAGACTCTTCCCATGATCATTCTATGATTGGCAAAGCCACCAGATTCAATGAGATGATTCATCACATCCGCCAATAGGTCCAAGAAATTTTGAAAAAATCCAATGCTAAGTACAAGCAGCGCCATGATCAACATAGGGTACCACACCAGTTTTAGGTTGGTGACAAAGTCTGGTTACATTTGCAGAAGGAGCGTCTCACCAAGCCCCATCGAAAGCTTCTCCCACTTCTTTACGGTCCTTACACTATCACCAAGGTTGTGGGTAGCAATGATTTTGAGCTCAACACTCCACCCTTCCTTATTCTGCATCTAGTATTCAATGTGGACATCCTTCAGCCATATTTTCCATCGTTATTGGACACGTCTAAGACCACTGAAAAGCTAATAGCAATAGAGCTCAAACCTGACTGCATGGAACAAGCATCCACTGACCAGATAGTGGACACACAGGTAAAGGGCACTCGTCAGTAGTGCATCCATGTTTATCGGGTTGTCAAGGCAGGGAAACTCCTACAGCAAGGAAAGTGTCTCACTCGAGGCCAAATCCAATAGAATTTTCCTCACTTGATGGGGGAACTCAATGCAATGGATACCATTGCTTCCTAAGGGGGGAGGATTGATCCAGGTGGATATTTGTGGCCACCCACCTTTTCCAACTAGCTCCTCGTGTCCATTTTTTTTTTAGCACGTTCTTTTGTATTTCTTTCTAATTATGGGTTTTACACTTATGGGTTTGTCTAAATCCCCACACTTCCTCTGGGTGGATACGGGTGGCATCTCGCCTAATCCAACTGGATTATTTTGTATATTTTCATGTCATCACATCTTGTTGTACTTCTAGGGTTGTTTTGCGGCCCTAAATGTTTTTTTTTTGGCTCGCCAAACTCAAACTATAGATGGAGTCAGAGTTTGACATCATAATGTGTATTTCTCTGAAAGACCTTTCCAACAGGCTATCATGTGCCTAAAATGAAGGTCATATGCAAACATTACCACCCTGGGAAGTTGAGGTACCAAATTACACCAACTTATCCACAGGGCCCACATGACCTTTTTTATTTCACCTTATAGGGTTAGGTTTTTGGATGTCTAGGGTTTTGACATTCATGAGTAATATCAAAAAGTCCTCTGGAGCCTCATTGTAATTCATTCTTCTCAGACGGATGCGCGTAGAAGCCACATCTCTTCTCAAAGATAGCTACCACCATTCAAGCAAGTGTTTCAGTTCTACAGTTTTATAGTTTCATCCTATTTCATTATTTAATAGAAGATATTTTTCACTAGATATTTGTTTGATTCTTCCTATATCCGTGTTTATTGTAGTCAGTTCGTTAATCAATTCGTTCCGCTACTAAATCTGGATCAGTGGTATAAAAGCGGTCTGCTCTTCATTTTATTTTTCTTTGTGCATGTCCCCAACAAGATCTGGGAACAAGATGTTGGGACTCAAACCAATCGAGCCATTAAAATATCAGTAGCGTTGAGCCCGACAAAATCCCATGGGGGATGAAAATAAATATGATGAACTAGGATATCCTATTAAAAATTTTCTCGAGGAAGCCCTTGCCCGACAAAGGAACGAAATGATGGAAAACTTTGTGCAGATCCTTCGATAGTTGCCCACAGGAGAAGCATATTCATCAAGAAGCCATGCAACCCCCTTCAAGGTATAGGTAAATTTTGATATTTTATTATTTGAAGGACTGATAGATGCGGATGTTGTAGATAAATGGTTGAATCTTCTCAAAGGATATTTTTTGGTCCACAATTTTTTCGATAGGGAAAATATCACTTTTTCACTCCTCACAGTTGTTCCCCATGTTAAATACTGGTGGGATATGTTAACGCTCTGTAAATTCCCAGAGTTTTTTCAGGAGGTAGAAGAAATTTAGCAGACGTAACTTACCCAACCACTTCGAAACTGGGATCTAGCCCTTCCAGTTTCAGAGAGGGATCTCTTTGTATGATTTATATATGTTTGAGTTTAGATATTAGGATAGTTGAAATGATAAGAGTGTGTTGTTTTGTTTTAATAAATATGGATGAAATATGGCTTACACATCCATTGAGCTATGGGGTTTGTGTTAAGGTTTGAGATTAGAAAACAGATTTTATAAGGTTTCTTCACAGGGCAAGTTAATGCAAATGTTGCATATTTTAGAATTAAAGTGATAGAAAGACAAACACATATGAGATAGTCAATTAAAATAAAGAAGCATTTAATAATTCCTTTATAATAATATCAGAAGAATAACATTCAGATATTTAAAATCCAGAAATAGAGTATTTGAGATAAATTCTTCACTTAAACTTCTTTTAAATGATCGTAGATAGAAAACAAAATGATAACGAAGTAAGATAACAATTTAACAAAGAGAAGTAAACACCACCAACATAAACATGCAGGAATCTTGTGAATCGTCCTTTTTATTACTGGTAGATCTCTTCAGAAGATTACAGATTACAACTTGCTTGGGCGTAAAGATCAACCCTCGATACTTCGAAGTTTAAAGTATTTATAGAAAAATTACAACTAATCCTATCATTAATGATCAGGATATGGTGGAGAGAAAATCTAACTAACTAGATTACATTTACAAAAAAGTAGGAATGTTGGATGATCCTCTCGAATCCTTGGTCTTGATTCTGAGGAAGGTGGTTGGTGATTCATCTTTGACTTGATTATGACTGTACCATGTGCTGACTCGGACATACACCTCATAATTACTCGATCAGAGTACACAGGTCATCCCATCTGTTTGACTAGGGATGGTTATTTTGAGTAACATTGGGTAAACTTCATCCATCTATGTGTATTTGGAGAAGGTGGTCTTGGTGATGAAGATGTACTTGATCTCATGTTGGATGCTAAGGTCCAACTACAGAGTCTCCAAAAATGCTTTACCAGTGATGTTGCCCTGTATCCCTGCAAACTTAGAACCATCCTTTGCCACTGTGATGATCTTTTGTTTGTAGTCTGAGAGGGTAATCAACTTTTCATTGATCACAAGTAACCCTAGTAGCCCCTTCTTATGTAGTAAATCCATTTTTCTGAAAAACCTTTGAACTCCAATGTCCATTTCTAGGGACCTTTCCTCAAGTTGCAACATTTATCCTCTCTTGGTCAAAACTTTCTTGACCTCAAGGATAGTTTTTGTTCTATCCTCAATCTCCAAGGCCTCTAGCTCCTCTTTTGTTTTGGAATTCAAGAATCTGATGATTGTGTTTTCGTGAGTAGGCCTTTCTCCTAGTTCTTCTCTGATCTTATCAATGGCATGTTTGCTTCTCTATATTATTTCATGTTGCTCAAACATAATCTGTATAAGTGGCTAAATTTATGTCATGGATTTGAAGATGTCCATCCAAATATTTTCCTTGGCCTCTGAAAGTGTTTTGGACATGACCGTTTATTTTTGTAGCTTCTACAATTCTTGCTTGATTCTTTGTCTTGTATGCATATATGTATTGTAACTAGACTGGAAAGTGGACTTCATCTTTTGGAGTTTAGAGATCTCATCCTTCAGTCTTTTGATCTCTTGTCCCTGCAGAGACATGTCTTCCATGGATTTTGCAAAATTTCCTGATGCATTTGTGGTTGTTACGGAAGTTTTGTAGTTGTACTTACCCCTGTGAGAGGGACTGCATTCAGTGGAGTGACTGCCATAGGCACACTCTGCTCTTTTTCTTTGACTAGCTTCTCCAGCTCGGCTTCCATCTCCTTGATCTGTGCATTCTTATCCATGATTAATTTCAACATTTCCTTTTTATGGCTTTCAGTCTCAACCATTTCTTTAGCATGTGGGTCTTTTGTAGCATAAATTTTCAATTATTTCCTCAGGGAGGGTATGTCAGCGTTCTTATTTTTGATGATCTATTATGCTTCTTTGACATTGGATGGATCATATCCAATTTTGAGTACCAGTTCTTCCAGAGATTTTATCTTGTTATCCTTTGCCAAAGAAGAGACATTTTTCAACTTCAGCTAAGTCTGGACATTTTTCAAGGAAATCTGCAAATTTGCAGCAATCGTGGAGGTGTTGGCCAGGGTGGATAAAATCATTTCTCCAGTCTGTCTGTGTAGATCCATCTGGTCAACTGGGTGCACTTCTGCAAGTATGCCATGTGTATTCTCCCCTTATCCGTATCAAAAGAAGAGAGAAACCTATGTTGGGTTGTAGATGTCTACTTCCATAATTGAGCATAGGTACTATTTGTCAACATCTCATTTTTATTCTTGATTAAGTTATACTTCTCAAAAAGGTTGAGTCCTGCAAGATCCTATAAAGATTTGGTTGTCAATTTTTTATCAATATGCTTCTTCGACGAGGAAGTGGACATTATTTTTGGATTCCTGAGGAAAATAGTGAATGTTCTCCTTCCATTAATGTAGTGGACTAAGTCTCTTATTCTGATCCGGATTATTTTCAGCACAAAATGAGAGTGGAGATATAATAAAGAAATGCACAGAGATATCGCGTATATCCAGTAATATAACAGAAATATATCAGAGATGAAACCATAAACACAGAGATACAGTAAT
>JASDQU010500693.1:8475-20047 GCA_032191745.1 Picea mariana | reverse complement strand
TGTTGACGAAAGGGATTGTAGTCAGGGTTTTGTTGGTTCGCTGTTGTAGAGTTGAACCCTGGGTCTGCCCCTATGCCAAAATATGGTTCCGTTGCCAAGACTTGAAACTGTGATTGCTGGTAACTGATGAAGAAGAATCTTTATGCAAAGATCCGACCTGAAATTGTGAAAGTTCTGTGCGTAGATCTATTGCTCTAGTGCGTAGTACTCTACTTAGTTTAACAAATCTCCATGCTAAAGAAATAAGTCCAATTTGAAAGAAAAGAGGTAAGATCTGAAAGCTCTGTGCTCTGATAAAGATAATAATAGTGAAAAAGTTCTAGATCTGAAAGCTTTGTGCTATATAGAAGTAAGATTAGTGGAAGTTTTTGTTTCAAAAGTATGGATCTAGGTATGTTTGACAGATTCTTTCCTAGCTTGAAAACTAGGGTATTAATAGATGAAAAAATATTTGATATGAGTAGATCTGATAAGAATAGTGAAAAATATGTTATACCTATGCATAGAAAGGATATTTGGACTAATAAGTGTATGCAGGATCCTAGAAAGAATTTTTTGCAGGTTAGCTATCATGATCCTAGTGCACAGTACATGAAAGGCTGGGGATCATTTAAAAGAAAGAGAGGATTAACCCTCTGTTACAGTTGCAGAAGATCGGGGCATCTTGCTAAGGAATGCCCTGGGATAAGACCTAGTTGTCTTTGTTGTAAATCTATGGACCATGAAGTATTGGATTGTCCTAGAATGATTGCTAAGCATGAAGGAATGAACATGAGACAAGAAAACCCTAAGGCAGATCTAGAAACAAAGATTATGATAGAATCCCAGAAATAATCAGAGACTATATTACTGCAAATAAAAGAAACCCTGAATGATCATCAACATGTCAACTTATTAGAGATCTTCACAAAAAAGAATGCCTTGAAGAAAGAATAGGAGACTTTGACATTGAATGTGTTCTGGATGAGGAAACACAGGTGAATATCATGACAAAGAGAACGTGGGAAGCTATAGGGAAGCCTTCTATGATTTCTTCACTAGGAGGAATAGAACTATTCAAAGGAAAGTTGATTAACCTATGTGAAAATCTCACCCAGATACCTATGAATTCCAATGGAACTTCGACAGAGGAATAATTTGAGATTATTAAATTTATTGAGAACAATGCCCGATTTACCATGCTTTTAGGAAAAACTTGGATTAAAAGAGATCAGGCTAGAAGGCAAGAAGAAGAGGAAGTTTTAGAATAGAATAAGCAATAGTTAAAAGAATTCACGACTAGAAGGATCACACACTTGATTGAAGAACAAAACAACAGATTAAATCCATTTAACACTAGAGACCTAGATGTCAAAGTTGCAAGAACACTAGAAGAACCACCGAATATTGAAGTATCTATTCTAGATAAAGAAGAAGGATGACCCACGAATCTTAGGAAATGATCTCAACAATGCGAAGTCACTATGTCAAAAGAAGATAATAATCAGAATGAAAAAAGGCATATCGAGACGAAGCTCATTGGGAAGAAGGCTAGAAAGCTAAGTAAGAAGCGAGCTAAGATCAATAAGTTGCAGAAGGTTCTAGAGGAAACCTCCCAGAAGAAAAATTTGCAAAATTGGATCTTCGCTGGGATATTAGAACAACAACACATGGAAGTTCGCCATGATGAAGAAATATCGCCGTTGGGGACATTATAACCATTAGATCAATGCTCTGAATGGATAGAAAGCCATTTATGGATAGACAACTCACCATCCGACCGTTGGGACCACGCCATAACAGACATAATAGAGTTAATGAAGGTTTCATACCCATTGCAAGCAACCCATTGGTGAGTTACCTATTTATCCCGTCACGCCATGCACCAAGAACACTTTTTCCAACTGAGAATTTGAGCCCACAAAGTAAGTTGCATTTATACAGTGATCATCGCACTACTGCTGTCTATCCTATTACAGTTACTAAGTTATTCCTCGAACTCGAGATTGTTAAACCCGAGTGTGTATGTTGGATGAATTCATGAGCGCTGTAGAGAAAGTTGTTGAAGAAGTTTTGATCAATCTCATGACTGAAAGAGTCATGTCGATGTCCATAGGTATACAAGCATCATCCATGAGAGGACTTCCGACCTCTCCATCCACTGCTCGTGGAGCTGGACCATCCCGACCATCCGATGAAAAGAGAACCAATCATAGGGATGATATAGAAAATTCTAAATTGATCCTGATCATATTACCCACCTATCTACCATCTATGAGCAATGCAATAAGTCAAGACAACATACCTAGAGATTTTGAGTATGCCTTGGTCACTATGTACCTCCCGAAGGGGATACGCACAGTTCGATCAGACCAAGATAAGATTGCGATGTTGAAGTTTAGCAACTTCAACCTGGGAGATCGACAAGTTTACAACATGATTTCCCCACATAAGTACCTGACCCGGTCTAAGGGGAATAATTCAAAGATAATCCCCCAGTCGTGGACCCAGAACCGCGCGCAGTCCACCCTGTTCAATGTCATGAAGATTCCTCACTTTGGACGACACAAGGAAGTGAATGCATGTGTCAAGTTGTTGCTATCTTGTTACCATGGAGGTTATTTGTGGCTAAACTACCGTATAATAGTTGATCCAACAGTGATCAATCAGATCATAGGGTTAAGTATGAAAGGACCTGATCCACAAGAGTTTTACCCTGGAAAAGCCATGGATTGCGCTCTAGCACATCGGATCAAGGAAAATTATGTCGATGTAAAAAAGGGAACATGAGGCTACATGGTAGCTTCTATCCAGAGTGGCGCAGTGCACCTCGTCTGTCATTTTATCGTAGGCAAGTTAGTACAAAGAACTGACCTACCCAAGTCATCGATTTTGTAGTCGACCTTGCAGGGAAGTGTGCAGAAGGACTTTAGATGAACTAGGTGAAGTACCTGGTGAATCAATTAGAAGTCGACTGCAAGGAATCTCAGGATCAAGGGTACGAATTTCATTTCACTTGGCTATTGATCCTGATCACTTTTTTTTCTTGGGAGATGCTAGAAGATGCGACCTTCTCGGACATCGAGCCTTTCGAACCATTGGCCGCGAAATTCAATACACTGTGGTACTCAAGCAATATGAATAAACAGTGGAAGTCCAATGATGTTTTTCATAACTATTACAACAAACTAAAGACATACATCCAATTTGAGCCTCACATCACTCTGAACACTCTACATCGGTTTAGGCCCTTGATGAAGTTTAGCGCAGACCAAAATTTTATTTACATCATAGCGCACGCTGATGAACATAAGAAAAAACTCCAATCCTACTATAAGATAATGGAGGAGGACTTGGAGGACATCACCAAGGAATGGTCGACGAACCTCCTCATTCCAGCAGAACCTACATAGATATCCAACATCGACAGCCCAAAAATTGTGCAGGATACACCCGGACCTAGGAGGACAAAGAAGACTGAAGAGGTTCAAGATTTAGACAGTGCATTTGTGAAGACTACTTCCATATCACCAGAGAAAGGAGGTGATGGTGAAGAGTTGAATGACAGAGAGGTTGAACAGTAGTAGGGTGATGAGGCTGATCCCCTAAAGAAGAGGAAAGGCTCACCTCCAAAACCTTCCTCCTGGAAGAAATCAAAGGCCACCATGACCAAGATGCAGACCGTCCTCACCTTTGATGACTTCGACTTCCTCGTAGCATCCCTAAACGATGCATCACTAGAAATAGTAGAGAAACAAGAATAAAATCAAGAGGATATGTATGATCAAATCTATATTAAACTCCGAGGGGTACAACAGGACCTACAGTCTAGCCGCGTAGTCTCCACTGCGCCAGGGGAACCAGAATTGGGAGATGAGCCAGCTCAACTCCACTGCCTAGCTGATACATTTGAAGCTCGTATTCGACAAGCGCAATAAGAAACAACAGAAGCCACACAAGATTTAACACAGGTACAGGGAGTCCTTTTATAGAAATGCAGTGTTGCAGAATAAGAAAAGCTTGCTCTCCAAGAGAAGTTTGATGAAGAAAAATCCCAGCTTCAGCAAGAAAAGGAACAGTTTCTCATAGAGAAACTCGAAGTAAAGGAAAGGGTCAAAAAAGAACTTAGCTCTGTGACAGTCGTAGAAGTAAAGGCCAAAGAGAGAGTTCCACAACAAGTAACACAACTTGAAGAAGTGATCCAGCAGCTACAACAACGCATAGCAGATTTGGAGCTACGTGTAATACCTGAGAGCCCTCAAGATGTAAGAGACCAAAGGGAAGCAACCGCCAGGAGTGCAGTTGAAAGGCTCCGGGATATTACCTTGGAATGTAAGTATCTCATTGATTGCAGTGCTCTGACATATGAACAATTCGTTGAGAGTCAAGAATTAAGAGCACTGGAGTCGCAACTCCAAGAGGCAAAGTATCAAGCCGAAAAGATACAGGCGCAACTGAAGTCCTTGTCAGTGGTGGAAAGAATGTAGTGATCCCAAGAGAAACACATTTCACAACAAAAAATCCATAATATCCAGAGCAGAGTTATGGAGATAAATCAGAAACTCCAACCTGTGAAAGATAAGGCCTATTAGTTGTTTACAAAGGTAGAAAGCCAAGGAGCAAAGCTAGAGTAGGTTGTCACTACAACAGAACAACGTCTAGAGGGACCTATTAATGATGCAGTCATCCATGAGTTCACTGAAAAGGAGGCCATAGCACAAAAATAAGTTGAAGCATCTCGATCCAAGATCGAAGCATTCGAAGCAGAACTAGTCAAACCAGAGTGACTCAGGACGAGTCACAGGTGAGTGTTGGGGGCCCGTTGGCCCTTGACCAAGTTTTGGGAGATCATTGTTCAAGTTGACCTATTTTGGGACTTCGACAGCCTGTAAAAGATGGAGTGCAAGATGAAGCAGAGATTGTGGGATCTCGGCCCCTTTTTGGGTCAATTTTGGGATTTGGGAATATGCAACGGGAATGGGATGTTGGCCCATGGGTTTACCCATGTTTAGGCCTATTTTGTATGTATAAATAGAAGGCTAGGAAATGTAAGATGTAGTTCAATAGTGCGCAAGTGTTGTGCAAGTTGGATAAGTGCTAAGAGGGGGATCTATGTGATCAAGAAGTGTAAGGCTTCGTGCATACTGTGTGAGACTTTCAGAGCAAGTGCAAGTCATTGTAAAAGACAGTGGAGGGCTTTGTGCTGTAACGCAAGGAAGGAGGATCTAGCAAGATGTGCACATCTCTTGTCTTATGCGAAGTAAGGGTTTTTGGATATGTTCATGTAGATGAATGATTGAAGCTAATAAATAAGAAGAGTTGGTGTATGTAGCCCCAGGCTGGGGGTGAACCACGTAAATACTGTGTTATTCTACTTTGTGCGATGTTCTGATGTGTTTATGTGTTATGTGCTAAGTGCTTTGATATAGATAGATAGATCTGTTTATGATTTGTGCTTGTAGTGAATCTGGATGCCAGATATGACATTTGTGAACTTGCTTAGTGCTTGAATCTGCTAGATCTGATCTAATTCCTTTGCTAAGTGTTTATATACATTAAATTAGGGTGAATGCTGCGATGCTCTGTTTTATCTATGGAGTAGATATTGGTTAGATAATGATGAACTAACGGTGCTAAGTGCTCTATTAAGTGTTATAATCATAGATATGTTTCCCAGCTAAGGTTGTAGACACCTAAGTCCTGCAACCACCCCTGCCTCTACCTCAGGCGAGACTTCATCTACTTCACAGGTGTTGCTGAAAGGGCTGGTAGTTAGGGTTTTGTTGGTGCGTTGTTGTAGCATTGAACCTTGGGTCTGGCTCTGTGCCAACAAACATCACACTCCACTATCTTCACCTACATGTCATTTTCCATTACTCCGCTGACGTACCAAACCCCACTCACCAATCGCCTGTCACATCCTATACACTTGTTATCCACTCACTACTCTCCATATCACCTTCATACACCCTTTATCCATTTATTACCCTCCACCTCATCCCAGAGATACCCATTGGAAAATCAATGTAGGCAACCATGATTGTTAGCCTGCTGTCTCGTCATCCAATTTCCCAATGGACATCCGTTCATCCTCATAATTTCGTTTGTTCACCATTACCGCACTGTTTACGATCTAG
The DNA here is from genome assembly GCA_032191745.1 of Picea mariana. Lineage (NCBI taxonomy): Eukaryota > Viridiplantae > Streptophyta > Pinopsida > Pinales > Pinaceae > Picea > Picea mariana. The sequence goes on along the minus strand of JASDQU010500693.1, from coordinate 13,931 downwards.
ACACAACCATACCACACTGTTCTCCATTCTTCTAAATCAACATCCGCCATTAATGTCTGGTAAACACAACTAACAATCCTTTGTTGCAGATATCAGTTGTTTCAATGGTGCCTAAATCCAAATCGTCAGAGATGAAAGAAAATCCATTCCTCCCACCTCTTGTCGACCTGGATCAGATACCTCTGGCTGAAAAATATTACTTGATTGTAGAGACAAAGTGCAAATTCAACTTCCTTGAATTTCACTTCTAGCTTAGAGATACCTTCCTGGACCAGAGCGACGATATTGGACTCTAGGAGTCCAATCTCCCATTGTATCATTTCCCCCAAATATACTATTTCCCCACGTTCGCCCTCAGGTGCCAGGCGCACTATATTCCCAATCAGAGAGCCATTGTTTCATCATCTGGAGAGACCCTTTTCACCATTACACCCAAAACCATTGACCAGATGATGCAAGTACCCAGAGCCGAATCCCTTTCCCCTTTTACCATTGAATTTCTAACCGAAATGTACCAAAAGTTGTATTTTTTCCAGAGAGCACAAATCTTTGAGATTTTCCTCCATGAGAGTGCCCAATTACCCAAGAAAAATCCCCCTACCATTCCTCCATTTTCTCAGTAAAAGGTAACCAAGTCATTTCCTCCCTGTTCTGTCTGCTCAGATGTTATTTAGACGAGTGGGTGGACGAACCCATCCTAGGTTTCTTGTCCATTTTCTCCACCAAAGAGAAGTCTACCACCCAGTTCAATTTCAACCAGTTTCTGGCCGATAACATTCACGAGAAACTCTTCAATTTTCCTACAGAAGGCATGTTTAGGTATTCATCAATACTGACATACATGTTCATATTTTTCCAATCAGACAAGTTTCCTTTCATCTTGCAAAAGCTCGACCAAGATGGTACTCCACAACCGGTCACAACCTGGACGTCATTACTGAGAAAGAACTCATATGAGTTCAGTTTTAAGAAGTTAATCAACTAGTTTTACCACCCAGTGGTAAGCATGCTAAGTGGATGGAAAGAACCTAGAATAAATGAAGAGATTCAAAGGATCCTGCACCTATCAGACCTTGCTAAAACAGGTGATTGGTACTTGTACCAGGATCACACATAGAATAGAGTTTACAGATGTGACATTCCACCCTTCAAGATGCCAAAATACTTGCATGTCAGGATATTCACTCTGGAATATATCATGCAAATGATTAATTCAGATGACATTCACTGTGTGTCTTTTAAAAAAAAACAACCCAGGATCAGAGCTTAGATTAGATCTTTCATCTGCAACAATAGAGCTGCAGGGGAAGAATCCAACAAGCTATTGAAAGAAATGAAGTTCATCCTCAGTTTCTCTTGGCACTATGATCCATGTGGGATTATTGCAGAAACTAGATTAAGGAACAAAATTTTCCCATATGCTCATGTACCCAAACCAGAAATTGAGAAGTTCATGAACCAGACAGAGTGGGAGGATAACACTCTGATAGACATAGAACATTAGTCTCCACCTACCAATATTTCACAAACCACTACTCCTCAGGTACCAATAGAGAAGAGGCCCAGAAAAAAAGTATCTCCCTCAGTCATTGAAGTCTCAGTAGGGGATTTCCAGGTTTACAGAAAGAGGCCCAAGACCAGTCATACACTCGATAGGTCTAGAGAATAAGAGACTTATTCCACTACATTAATGGAAGGAGAACATTCACTATTTTCCTCAGGAATCCAACAAATAATGTCCACTTCCTCGTCGAAGAAGCATATTGATACAAAATTGACAACCAAATCTTCATAGGATCTTGCAGGACTCAACCTTTTTGAGAAGTATAACTTAATCAAGAATAAAAATGAGATGTTGACAAATAGTACCTATGCTCAATTATGGAAGTAGACATCTACAACCCAACATAGGTTTCTCTCTCCTTTTGATACAGAGAAGGGGAGAATGTACATGGCATACTTGCCGGCACAACTACCTTAATCCAAAACAATTTCTGATTATAAAAGGTCAATGTTTGAGTTTGATGTTGTAGAAGTGCACCCAGTTGACCAGATGGATCTACACAGACAGACTGGAGAAATGATTTTATCCACCCTGGCCAACACCTCCATGATTGCTGCAAATTTGCAGGTTTCTTTGAAAAATGTCCAGACTTAACTGAAGTTGAAAAATGTCTCTTCTTTGGCAAAGGATAACAAGATAAAATATCTGGAAGAACTGGTACTCAAAATTGGATATGATCCATCCAATGTCAAAGAAGCATAAGAGATCATCAAAAATAAGAACGCTGACATACCCTCCCTGAGGAAACAATTGAAAATTTATGCTACAAAAGACCCACATGCTAAAGAAATGGTTGAGACTGAAAGCCATAAAAAGGAAATGTTGAAATTAATCATGGATAAGAATGCACAGATCAAGGAGATGGAAGCCGAGCTGGAGAATCTAGTCAAAGAAAAAGAGCAGAGTGTGCCTATGGAAGTCACTCCACTGAATGCAGTCCCTCTCACAGGGGTCAGTACAACTACAAAAACTTCGGTAACAACCACAAATGCATCAGGAAATTTTGCAAAGTCCATGGAAGACATGTCTCTGCAGGGACATGAGATCAAAAGACTGAAGGATGAGATCTCTAAACTCCAAAAGATGAAGTCCACTTTCCAGTCTAGTTACAATACATATATGCATACAACACAAAGAATCAAGCAAGAATTGTAGAAGCTACAAAAATAAACGATCATGTCCAAAAAACTTTCAGAGGCCAAGGAAAATATTTGGATGGACATCTGCAAATCCATGACATAAATTTAGCCACTTATACAGATTATGTTCGAGCAACATGAACTAATATAGAGAAGCAAACATGCCATTGATAAGATCAGAGGAGAACTAGGAGAAAGGCCTACTCAGGAAAACACTATCATCAGATTCTTGAATTCCAAAACAAAAGAGGAGCTAGAGGCCTTGGAGATTGAGGATAGAACAAAAACTATCCTTGAGGTCAAGAAAGTTTTGACCAAGAGAGGATTAATGTTGCAACTTGAGGAAAGGTCCCTAGCAATGGACATTGGAGTTCAAAGGTTTTTTAGCAAAATGGATTTACTACATAAGAAGGGGCTACTAGGGTTACTTGTGATCAATGAAAAGTTGATTACCCTCTCAGACTACAAACAAAAGATCATCACAGTGGAAAAGGATGGTTCTAAGTTTGTAGGGATACAGGGCAACATCACTGGTAAAGCATTTTTGGAGACTCTGTAGTTGGACCTTAGCATCCAACATGAGATCAAGTACATCTTCATCACCAAGACCACCTTCTCCAAATACATATAGATGGATGAAGTTTACCCAATGTTACTCAAAATCACCATCCCTAGTCAAAAGAGATGGGATGACCTGTGTACTCTGATCAAGTAATTATGAGGTGTATGTCCGAGTCAGCACATGGTACAGTCATAATCAAGTCAAAGATGAATCACCAACCACCTTCCTCAGAATCAAGACCAAGGATTCGAGACGATCATCCAAAATTCCTACTTTTTTGTAAATGTAATCTAGTTAGTTAGATTTTCTCTCCACCATATCTTGATCATTAATGATAGGATCAATTGTAATTTTTCTATAAATACTTTAAACTTCGAAGTATCGAGGGTTGATCTTTACGCCCAAGCAAGTTGTAATCTATAATCTTCTGAAGAGATCTACTAGTAATAAAAAGGACGATTCACAAGATTCCTGCGTGTTTATGTTGGTGGTGTTTACTTCTCTTTGTTAAATTGTTATCTTACTTCGTTATCACTCTGTTTTCTATCTACGATCATTTAAAAGAAGTTTAAGTGAAGAATTTATCTCGAATACTCTATTTCTGGATTTTAAATATCTGAATGTTATTCTTTTGATATTATTATAAAGGAATTATTAAATGCTTCTTTATTTTAATTGACTATCTCATCTATTTTTGTCTTTCCATCACTTTAATTCTAAAATATGCAACATTTGCATTACCTTGCCCTGTGAAGAAACCTTATAAAATCTGTTTTCTAATCTCAAACCTTAACACAGACCCCATAGCCCAATGGATGTGTAAGCCATATTTCATCCATATTTATTAAAACAAAACAACACACTCTTATCATTTCAACTATCCTAATATCTAAACTCAAACATATCTAAATCATACAAAGAGATCCCTCTATGAAACTGGAAGGGCTAGATCCTAGTTTCGAAGTGGTTGGGTAAGTTACCTCTGCTAAATTTCTTCTACCTCCTGAAAAACTCTGGGAATTTACAGAGCGTTAACATATCCCACCAGTATTTAACATAGGGAACAACTGTGAGGAGTGAAAAAGTGATATTTTCCCTATCGAAAAAATTGTGGACCAAAAAATATCCTTCGAGAAGATTCAACCATTTATCTACAACATCCGCATCTATCAGTCCTTCAAATAATGGAATATCAAAATTTACCTATACCTTGAAGGGGGTTGCATGGCTTCTTGATGAAGATGCTTCTCCTGTGGGCAACTGTCGAAGGATATGCACAAAGTTTTCCATCATTTCATTCCTTTGTCGGGCAAGGGCTTCCTCGAGAAAATTTTTAATAGGATATCCTAGTTCATCATATTTATTTTCATCCCCCATGGGATTTTGTCGGGCTCAGCGCAGCTGATATTTTAATGGCTCGATTGGTTTGAGTCCCAACATCTTGTACCCAGATCTTGTTGGGGACATGCACAAAGAAAAATAAAATGAAGAGTAGACCGCTTTTATACTACTGATCCAAATTTAGTAGCGGAATGAATTGATTAACGAACTGACTACAATAAACACAAATATAGGAAGAATCAAACAAATATCTAGTGAAAAATATCTTCTATTAAATAATGAAATAGGATGAAACTATAAAACTGTAGAACTGAAACACTTGCTTGAATGGTGGTAGCTATCTTTGAGAAGAGATGTGTCCTCTACGCGCATCCGTCTGAGAAGAATTAATTACAATGAGGCTCCGGAGGACTTTTTGATATTACTCATGAATGTCAAAACCCTAGACATCCAAAAACCTAACCCTATAAGGTGAAATGAAAAAAGTCATGTGGGCCCTGTGGATAAGTTGGTGTAATTTGGTACCTCAACTTCCCAGGGTGGTAACGTTTGCATACGACCTTTGTTTTAGGCATGTGATAGCCTGTTGGAAAGGTCTTTCAGAGAAATACACATTCTGATGTCAAAATATGACTCCATCTATAGTTTGAGTGTGGCGAGCCAAAAAAAAACATTTAGGGCCCCAAAACAACCCTGGAAGTACAACAAGATGTGATGACATAAAAATATACAAAATAATCCAGTTGGATTAGGCGAGATGCCACCCGTATCCACCTAGAGGAAGTGTGGGGATTCAGACAACCCCATAAGTGTAGAACCCATAATTAGAAAGAAATACAAAAGAATGTGC
>JASDQU010500692.1:71325-83034 GCA_032191745.1 Picea mariana | reverse complement strand
TTACGAGCATGAGAAAGAACAAAGACTAAGCTCGGGATTGTTTTCATTTTTACGCAAGCTTTAAAACAAAACAAAACTATGCTTGGGAGTGATTTTAATTTTTACACAAGCTTAAAAACTAAACAAAACTATGCTTGGACATGGTTTCATTTTTACACAAGCTTGAACCAGAGGAAACTATGCTTGAGGTAAGTGGTTTCATTTTTACACAAGCTTGAACCATAGAAAACTATGCTTGCGACTTCCCAACGCATGGTTGGTACTTAGCCCCCAGCTTAAGAAACTAGCGGCTCTACTTCAACATGAAGTCCAGAGGCTGAGGCAAATGCCCCCCAAGCTTCGTTTCATCCAACTGCAAAGGAGAATGAAATGAAGCTTCAAATACTAGATGAAGGACTTGACTCAAATAGAGAGGGGGAAAAACTATTTCATTTTTTAACGAGCTTGACACAGAAACCAGAACTATGCTCGTAACCTCTATTTCATTTTTTAACGAGGTTGCCTCAGAGACGCAAAAACTATCCTCAAGTGGTTTCATTTTTTAACGAGCTTGAAATTAGAAAACTATGCTCAAAGACCTCTATTTCATTTTTTAACGAGGTTGTTACAGAGACACAAAAACTATCCTCGGAAGTGGTTTCATTTTTTAACGAGCTTGAAATCAAAAAACCATGCTCAAAAACCTCTGTTTCATTTTTTAACGAGGTTGTATTAGAGATGCAAAAACTATTCTCGGAGTCTTCTTGATCATGGATTCCAAGAGGACAATGCTCCGGAAGGAGACCATGTCAAGGGAAAAAACTCGGTCATGGCTTCCAAGAGGTCTTCATTTGATGGAAGAAACACACTCTGGAAGGACACCATGTCGAGGGTCGTGACAGGAGTAAAGAGATCAGGCTCTAACAACCTTATCGAAGAGATCACCATGTCAACTACTAGATCTAAGTCATCAGAAGTTGAAGCCATGGGCGACAACGCCACATAATTGACCTGTGGCGGGGGTGATACCGTCTGCATATAAGAACCAATCCAGGTGGGGTCAATGAATGAAAGTTGATCAACAATCACAACCCATCCATCGTGAGGGAAAGATATCACACAAAAAAGAGTAGACACAATAGATTTCATGGCATAGACATAATCTCACCCAAGGAGTAAAGAAAAATCCAAGGGGTCTTGGACGACCATGACGTCAATAAAGACAGTTTTCCCTCCCAAAGTTATAGGAAACTGAGGAAGGGTCCCTAAAGGTTGATTGGTTCTTCTGTTAAAAGATAACAAATTTTGTGTAACCGGTGCAAGCGGAGGATAACCCAAAGCTTGCCAGGCAACAGAGGACAAAATACTAACAGACGAACCTTCATCTATCAATGTCTGAGGAATGTCTCGACCACAAACCTGTACTGTAATATGGAAATGAATGTGAGAGGGAAGACGAGGTCCAGTTAGCACACCCCAATCGAAATGGATGGCCTCATTACTTGGAGGGGGTTCCACGGGAGAAGGAGGAGTAGTCCCCGACGTGGTAGATTCTGTATCAACAAGAAAAAAATGGGCAGTATCGGGTTTACTCTTTAGCGGGAGAGTAGGATTGACCGATGGAGAGATCAGATCGATCACTTGGGTTTCATTCTCCAGGGGGAGAATGGGGTCGACAGGTGGAAACGGATCGACAGCTTGGGTTTCACTCTCTGAGGGGAGAGTGGGATTGACCGAGGATGGTATCGGATCAACCACTTTGTCAACTGGTTCAACTAAGGACGTGACCAGATTGACAACATGATCAACCGGATTGACTAGTGAAAGGACTGGAGTGATCATTCCATCAACTATTGGAGGGTTGAGAGAAAGCTTACACTATGCAGCTGGAAGTTGAGGCTGTGAAACAATCATGTCTTCCAGTAATTTCGAGGCTTCGTCCATATGAGGAAAAAGGTGAGTGAGATGACTCCCTTTGCATAACATACACAGGAACTTGACTCTACTTTTCTTCTTCCCAACCGTATCATGACTGGTTGATGGGGGGGTGTTAGCATGTTGTTCAGAGGCTAACGACGTGGGTTGGAAAGGATTTGTAGACCATACTTCTATAACCTTGGATAGACCAGGGCATTCCTTAAGAAAATGGCTACCCTTACAAAGCCTGCAAGGGTACTTGGGTTTACGAGTTGTTTGGGTGATCTTGACATCATCAACACTCCCAGCACGACTAACAGTAACTGGTTGTTTCCCAACATGTTTGACAGTGGTTGGAGGCTTTGACCCTTGTTTATCTTTCTTCTTCTTAATCTTTCTTTTCTTCTTCTTCTTATTCACCGGGTTACTAGATTCAGAACTTTCACTTGACGAAGAAGATGAAACAGAAGGCGACATTGCAAGCGAAGAAGGCGAAGAAGACCTTACTGGTGAAGAAGGTGAAGGATCAACATGATTTTGATGCTCTTGGGGGAAAGTGCTTGTGACTGAAGCATTAACTGCATTCGGGATTACCTGAGTAGAAAACAACCATACTGGTAATCCAATTGTGAGACCTGGAAGCCTCAAAGTAGCGATGTGAGGAGGACCAATGTTCCCATAAGAAGGAAAAACAAAAGGTTCCCCTGGAGCAGGGGTTCCTTCATTGGTCATTCCGGGAATCGACGCCATTAAAAAAAAAATCCAATCTAGAGTCCTCTAAGGAAAACAAACAGCACACGCTAAAAATCTAGTAAGCAAGCAAGCAAACAAAACCTTCTTACAATGAGCACACTAGTTGGTGATGAAATCCAACGTCGTGGGAACAATGTAAGAAGGAGCTGAGATAGAGCGGGTGGAAAAGTTACGTTGATGACCTGCTTAACGGACCTACACCCTGGTGCAAGCTCCCACACATAATCGTGGGTATACCCTCCAAGGAGCCTGAGTGAGTTTGGCCAATGTCGATTCCAGGTACTGTGAAGACTTGCCCCTCCACAGTCACCTCATGTAAAGAACCTAGAGAGATAGGCCACTAAGGTTACCGATTACTATAGTGATGCCTAGGGAAACAGTCGACAGTTCGATCCATGCGCAAGGGCAGGGTATCTAGCTCGAAATCAACTTGAAAGGCTTCCACTCATCATTGTGGTTATACCTCTCAAGCGACCCCCATAATACACGTAATCTCTACACCAAGACCAACAAAGCAGGGTGAGTAACTCTGCCAATCTCAATGTGACCTCGTGATTGACCCTTGTGTTAGAAGGGCTTCCCAGGACAAAATGTAATAAGTGGATTTAACCGCTCCCTAACTCAAGATGCTATGTTTGTTTGCAGCTTTGGAAAGTTATCTTTCACACCTATTCCAAATCCCTATAACTAATCTAATGTAGGTTTGCTACCAGAAAATATAAAAATATCTAATCAATTTTTATAAGCGCTTTATTTTATGGTTGTTGTTACTCAAAAGGAAAATGGCGTGGACAATATGGTGTTTTGATCGACTCGAAAATTATGCAAAGATATGAAGATGCAATCTTTTCATTTCGATGAAAGCTATGCTACGAGAAGGAGAAAACATTTATCATTCCCATATGCACGATGTCCCAAAATATATTAAAAACATCAATATCAAGATTCTCAAGAAATGAGAAAAAGGTACTGAACACCAATGCACGATTCATGCCCTCCCCCCGGCCATGAGGGGGAAATTTTTTCATAATTTAAGATCAAAAAATTGCCAAGAATCATGCAATTTCGCTACTTCAAATGCAAGGATGCCCCCAATCTAATATAAAGCAAGAAATTAAATCTTTTTGTATCAAAAATTTCACTAAAATCAATAATGAACTTTCTTAAAACAAAGAAATCCAAACTAAAAGTTTTCTTTTAAAGCGAACTATTCAGAATAAATCTCATCTTTCCTTAAACAATTCTAAAGAAAACACACGCTTTGTAATTGAAAGACACTCAAAGCAAGAGACTAATCCTTCAAAACCAAACAAAGCAAAAGTGGCTAAAAGCAACTCAAAGAATGTCAAGAAGACTGTAAACAGATCAATATAGGCTCCAAAAGTTCAATCCAGCTGTTCAAAGCAAAACTGGGCATCAAAAAATGACAAGACCCAATCCAAAATTTTTTACAAATAAGTTCGCAGGCTGGCAGTGTATTACAGTGCGAGAATCAAAGATTCTCGCAGGCTGAACAAAGGTTGACTGCGAGGGGTTCGCACTGGACTTAACACCAGGGTGCGAACTCAGGTGTTTCTCGCAGGCCACTAAAGGGTACAATGCGAGAATGCCTGTAAACAAGCAAAAACTTAAAAAAGGACTAAAATTGAGTGAACTTTCAGATCCAGAGAGTCTGGATGGATCTCCCACAGACTCAGAGACAAGAAAACAAGAAATCAAAGCAAGGGAAACTAGACTAACTAGGAAACAATTCGATCCCTAGTGGAGTCGCCAATTTTGTTATCAGACTAATCGGTAGGTGCAGACACTAACTGATCTCCCTAGATCCACCTAGATCTAGAACAAAACACACCAGAACATGACGCTTTCCTTAAGTTTTAGATATTGAATTTACTAACTAAAGAGGAAGCGACATTTAAACGGTATGTCACCCATCCCTCTTTAGTTAGTAAATTCAATATCTAAAACTTAAGGAAAGTGTCATGTTCTGGTGTGTTTTGTTCTAGATCTAGGTGGATCTAGGGAGATCAGTTAGTGTCCGCACCTACCGATTAGTTCGATAACAAACCTCGAATGAACCGTCATCTACGGAGTTCCCCTGCTAGGTAATTATTCCTATGATTCTTATTTTGGGATTTTCCCCCCTTTTCCATCTGATGTCCCTATTACCCAGAACTCCGAATTGGTTTTTCGAAACCGAGAGCCGATGCCGGCAAGAGGGACCCTCTTCCACCAAGAATATGTCCAAGAAAACTCCGGACAAAATATAAGAAAGCAACAAGGTGACGAGGAGGAAGGAATGGGCAACACCCGCTCACAGATCCAAACTATGTGCTTTGACGGATCTAAATCACAGTAAAGATTTGGGGTAGGATGTATCCTTATGAATCCAAAAGATAAACGTCATTTTTTATCCTGTAGGCTTGAATTTGAATGTACGAATACCACTGCTGAGTATGAAGCTCTAGTACAAAGGTTAAAGAAAGCCATAGCCCTAAACGTCAAAGAATTGAAGGGTTTCAGAGACCCAGAGATTATTATCAGGCATCTAGAATTTTTTGTACATCGCAGCCCCTCGCATTCAAATAATTATCAACGCAAGGTGCACCGGCTGGTGGATCGTTTTAAATCCTTTAACGTTAATATGATCTCCAGAGTGAAGAATATCCTTGCTGACTCCCTGGCCATGGTTGTTTCATGGATGTCACCTCCAGATGATCCTGAACCTGAAGCTTTGCCAGTCAGTGGCTAAGTCCTCAAACAACATTTTCAACAAAAAAAATATTAAAATAATAATAATAATAAAAAAATTTCTTCTTTTGAGTTTCATTTTTGTTTTGTATGTGTGTTTCATAAGCTTTGTTGCAGATACTCCAATTATGGTTTCGCTTGATTTTCTTTCCTGCAAATTTTGTTCGTTATTCTTTTAAAGGGTTGTTCTCAGCAAGACAGTGGTTGATCTCAAGTCATGTGATATAGTGATCTCTGTTCCAAACCCATGACTCACACTCAATAACAGAAGCATCAAGGAACCCGCAGTTGCTTTGAGGAGTTCTCTAATCTGACTTGCGTAACTGAACGACTTCCGAAAATGTCCAAAGTGTCTTCTTAGTGGTTGGGAAAACCTTAAGGGGAAGAAGGAAAGGTCGGAAAGGACTACGTGAACCCGAAGGCGGAACTGGTAAAGGATTCACCTTAACCACCTCTCTTTGCAAGTTAAATAGACATCATCCTCTCTCACTTGCTCCGGGCATCTCACAGAATGAAAGTTGATATAAATGGGGTGAACAGTGGGAGAGGGTATGAAGATATCTCCGTCGGGGCTATGGACCCTTGCTAGCAGTGGAGCAATGTCTGTGATGTCGGGGTGACTCTGTTGGGGCTATAGACGCTCGCTGGCAGCAGAGCAACACCATAGCAAGTGATTTAAGGTAATTAAAGGCTTAACGCCAATGAATACTTTAAGAAACCCCACAGGCAGACCTGGAAGCTTTAATTGAATAATTTCAATTGCACAGGTAAAAGGTAGCTCTGATCTAAGACTAGTTAAGTTCCCCTTCAGCTTTCGTATCGACCGAGCTATGGAGGAGGAACAAAGATTTTGCTTTCGCCCAGTGAATCGCTATTTGTTGAGCACTCAACACACCCTAAAAATTCTGGGCTTATTTTCTACTTTTTTGGGTACCACTTGGGCGTTTCACCGCTTGTTTCTACTTCAGTATGAAAATGCCACCCACGCTTAAATTTTATGTTTTCATGTTTTGATTGTTAGAAACTCTGTTGGGGCATGTAAGAAACCTTGTCAAATTTAAAAACGACTAACCTCGATTAAAAGAATCAACAATCTAAAAGTTTCCCTAAACTGCTTGGGACATTTCGGCATCGAAAAAGGTGTAAAGTGACTAAAATCGCCTGAGAAGTCCAAGAAAAAAAAAACTGAGTGTCGTTTTCATTGGCGTCGACAGATTCAAGACTTTCCTCACCCTAAGAATAAGCTTGGGCATAGATATCGCTGACGACCGATTGAATCGGCCTCGACGAATTTCCTAAGGAAGCAATGACCCAGGTTTCTCCCAACTCACTTATGAAGATCGATGTCGGTAGAAGATTAAGGTGATGAAAATCGTTTGAGAAATAAAAACAACACTGCCGATCGCTAAACCCCAAAATAAGTTCGGTATTGGAAAAAGGGAACTAATTGTTTCCCTGACGTAATAATCACTTCAATGACTCTCGGTATCGACAGCTATGGCCTCTAGTCCTTCAAACATGATTTTTATCCATGTGATTAAATATTTTCAATAACCGAAGTCAATGTCAAAGTTTTACAGAGAAAAAGCATTAACAAACTCATGACGTGATAACCGTGATGAAAAAAGAGAAAAGATCTAATATTCTTTTGCACAATTTTTTTTAAGAAGAATACACGTTTGATTCACAATAATGCCTTAAAACTTATATATATATATATATATATATATATATATATATATACAAGAGGGAAAACCCTCTGCCAGGCTCAGTTTACATTTGAATAAATAAACTCCGACAATTCGACTAACTGGCCCGGTCATGTAAGATTACAAAATTTTACAAAGAAAGGGAAAAGAGGTGTTAAACCATACTTTCGGGAGCGTGGAGCAAGAACCCGCTAACTATGCATCACCTATGTGGTGGTCCTGTCTCAGTTTGTCTTTCACACTTTGTGGTGACTTATGCTCCGTTGTCACTGCCATTTGCTGCATGTCACACAATTCCACGATTATGTCTTGTGCCTCTCGAATTTGTCTCTGCAATCAGACGACGCTTCCCCCGCGACCTTGCGACGACGATATCCCATGGGTTTTCTCCATCAATTGACGTCGCAGTTCCCTATTCTCTTGGTAGAGCTCGACTATTGCAATTTGAGTCTACTCTAGTTGTTGAGCGAAATTTCCAATGGAAGAACCCGACGATTTTGATCTCCCCTTTCCTCTCTCGCCTCCTTTGTCGGCTGTCTCGACCAACTATGAGCAATCGGTGGCCATTATAGATTCCTCGCAAGCTGGACGTACCTTCGGTTCGGCCTTGGGGTGGTCCCCCTCTCCTTTCTGAATTTTCTTCTTAGGCCTTCCTCTTCTCCGTGATTTCGGTCCCGGAGAAGGCCCAACCTCCAATGTATTTCTCCCGGACGTATCTGCGACCACCCCAAGCTCATCCCTAGACGATGACGCTACCTCTGGGCTGATAGTTGTACCTCTCGAAACCCACAGAAAGGAATCCCAGGTGCACTGAGGGTGAGATATCGCACTCCGGCTGCCTCGTAAACCTCGTCCCATGCTTGAAGGAGATCCCATAACTGGAACAACGTAAGAGATTCAAAGTGTCCATAGACGGTAAGGAGTCACTCAGCTGGACATCGCCAAGACGAATTTACCAAACCAAATTTCCGGAAAATATGAGCTCGACATATGAGAAGGATTGCTTGCAAAGCTCTTGGAATTTATAGGCAAATCAAGGAGTGACGCTAGGCTGGCCAACATAATATCCACGCTTCATGACATGATGTTTGAAAATTCAGCATGCTGGAGCTAATCAACGGATGCTATCTAGAACATGAAAGCACCGCCGATCGGGGTTGCAGGAAAATGTGCGGCACGATCCTTTCGATCCTTTTGAACTTACGAACCTCCATTATTGATGAATGATGTTTGGCACGCCTGATAGTATGAGTTCTGGAATTTTTTAACAACTTTCTCTGTATAATATCCGACCCCTCGGGAGCACACACACACACATAATTTGTCCTCGGCGCCCTTTCTTGATGATTCCAAAGGTCATGTAAGTACTGTGATAATTCATACATGCATGTCTATCGTACTTGATTTAGACACACTATAACATGTTGAGGTGCTCATTAAAACCGAAGAAGGGCGACGACTTCGCAGATCACTCAAAGAATGCGTTCGAGATCACGTAAGTATTAAAAACGACTAAGACTAGCAAGCTCCATAGGTACGTGTTGATATTTTGATTTATTTATGTCATGTCATAGGTTGATTAATTGCTAAACTACTTTTGTTTTGACTATAGGGAGAAAATTCCCGATCACGGACTAAAGTTTTTCCTATGACTCCGCTGAAGAACTGAAAGAAATGCCGAGACTGAATCACCAAAGCAATGGGGGATGTTGGCCTGGCATCCCTGACAACTTCTCTGACATGAGTGACATAGTCAAGTCACATGTTGAACAAGGCTCGATATGGACCGAAGAACTCACAAAGGTGGCCGATGCAAAGCCAGGGCAAGTGCAACAATTTGTCGAACATCCGATCAGGCCCTGAGCGATGCTACAACAACTGAACTCCAGTTTGGTCAAGTACTGAGCGCATGCAGCAAATATCAGAGGAATATATGCGGTTCCAATGAATCAGCATAGATCTCCATGAACCCGAACTTGTGAAGAGTTGCTTGTTAGTTGGTCTGAATACGAGAAGAACCATCCTTTTCAAGAAGATATCTTGAGTTGACTGTTCAGAAAGTTGTTGAAAGAAGATGTCGCGTGGCGATTTTTTGTTGCTTGAACCACACTTAGCCGTTAACTTTAGTTAGAACTTTAGGTTATAAATAAAGGCCTCGACCGATTAATAATGGTCGATGGTTTGTTGCAAGAACTCTTTTCTTTCTAGTTGTTAAGAATTATTTTGGAGCTGCTATGAATGAAGAAGTCTTTCTGGACTAGAGACGAAGTTGTTTTCATCATATGCATGTGTAATTGATCCTGGAGAAGAACTATTTCCTATTCAGTTCTTGAGTAGATGTAACAAGTAAGAGCTATCGAATATATTGTCAAGTTATCTGGTGCAATTGCTTTGTTGTTCTTTTCTCTAATGATGGAAACAATGAATCTTTGTGTGGATATATGATGAAGGTTTATGGTAGATGAATTATTTTGCTTGCTATTGATCTTATCATATAAACGTTTTCTTCTAATGATTAGTATTCTCAAACAGTAATTGGATGCTCAGATGGTTAATGTATTATTACTAGGCCTGTGGTATAGGATTATCATTTGCATGTTTGAGCAATGGGTTATCCCAAGCTCAGCCTCTTCTACAGTAGTTAAATTTTCTCTCATCTTGTTTCTTAGATAGTTTAGGTAAAAATCTCAACTAGTGATCGAGTGCTCACACGGTTAAAGTATTATTACTAGGCATGTGGTAAGAGATCATTGTCTTCATGCTGGAGTGAGGGTTATCTCGAGCTCGACCTTTCCCAGTCTTTAGACTTCCTTATCACTGTGTGGTCAAGTTGGTTTATACCGGCTTTTTCTCACATTTATCCTAACTAAAGAGAAAATACCAAAAGAGAAAATCCCGACTGAAGGAGATGCCTCCACAATAAAACATAAAGCCCATTGATTAAATTGGCCAGATCGCGAGATTCAGAGAACCATTCCAATCACAAACACTGCAGAGTCTAATTGGGCCTCGGTGGCGGGTTTGGTTCCTACTGTTGATTTAAGGGGTTTAAGACCCATCAACAGAAGGGTGACAATGAACACTAGTGGGATTAGGCTCCAATAATGAACATTAAACCACATGCATATGACCATCCTATCTTGATAGAGTTCAAATCGGTTTCACCTCATGGCAATAGATATTGCATTACATGAAGGTTTAGGTTCATTAATATTGCATTAACAACTGAATACATGGATTTCCATTGATCTATAGTTTGATTTAACAAACATAGCAAGTGGAAAAGTATGAATCTACAAGAAAAGAAGGGGGGGATTAATACTTTTTCACCTACCATTTTAACCATCAAGGAATTGATCCATCTCAAAACATGAAAAAATTCCACAAATTCAAAACCTTCCACTAATCTTTTTGCCATGAAGGTTATCCTTCTCAACTCAGTTTCTTGGGGCAACGAACAATTGACCATATGTCAAATTATTTCCAAGGAATCCCTACCATCGGTATCTTTTTTAGACCCATTTTCTTCAATATTTTTGTAACATACCCATCCCCTAACTAGGTCACGTCACTACTAAAACGACTCACTAAATTTTTTTGATATTAAATTTGTATGCCTAAAAACATAAATATAATTGTTTAACTGTGCATAGAAACAACTAAATTAAATACAATAGCATTCAACCACATAAAACATGGATTTAAATGCATCATTATGCCCACAACAAACAATGATAACCAAATATAACTCAGAGTAAGTTGCACAACAACCATATCGGCAATTAATATGAATAAACAAAACACATAATAACACTTATCTTAATTAAATCTGCAATCCATTACAGAGGATGGATTTTCTTCCCAATTGTAACCTTGTTATTCCAATTATCAACATCAAAACACCCCCAATATGGGGCTATGAATCCACAAGAGACGGAGGTCCCTAAGGTTGGATAATGTCCCCCTTTGAGCAGTTAAACTCTCAGTTAATTCCAGTCCACCAACAGACTTCCCCTCAACCTGCACAACCCAAGGGATGGAATCCCCCTTCACTGTCCATAGTCCCTCAAGCCTTTCCAATCCCCTCCAAGGCTTCCAACATAGTTTGGATGAGAATTTTACTTGTTGGGACCTCAGGAATTCTATAGTTGCAAACACAAATTTGCCCAACAACAAAACGTGTGCTTCTTCGATGAATTTCAAATAACATGTCACTCACATACACATAGCCTCTTTCTTCACGATATTACAGCTCCAAATAAAAACTGAACATGTCCACCACAATTTCCTTCAAGCTCCCACACTCAGAAATGCATTGTTGGCCAGAAAAATCCATGTAAAAACAACTCTCTATGAAAAAACGTTAATGTGTAAAATATGGTCTCATACCTATATGAATTTCCTCTCTTTCTCTTTCTTGCTTGAATTGCACTCTTCCCCAAGATGATTGTACTTATCCCCTGTGCTTTCAATAACTATGGGAAGTGACCCTCACACCAACCCTCTTACATAAATTCAATGATTGGGCTCTAGAACACTCAATAGCTAATGGAAGGTTCATGGCAAGGATAATTTAGAGAAAAATAGGAAATGGTTTTTG
>JASDQU010500692.1:30338-43184 GCA_032191745.1 Picea mariana | reverse complement strand
TTATCACGAGCTCCATAGTGAAACTGGGCGTTGATCAATTCCTAAAACGCCTTGGGATGAAAGAGTGTGTCACCTTTGTGACACTAAGAAGGTTGAAGATGAAAAGCACTTTCTCTTAGATTGTCCAGCCTATACCCATAATAGATCTCATTTTCAAAATATTTATCACACTACCAACCTTCCTAACCTCTTAGCTCAACAAAAGTATGGTGATCTTGGAAAGTTTCTCTTAATGCTTTTCGAGCACATAAACAAAATTCTAAATAATTACAAGTAATCACTTACCCTCTTAAGGTCCGATAGACCAATTTGATCATAGTGGACGTTAATCATCATCATCATATTAAAATTTCATATATTAATCAATTATATATTAATAATAAAAATGAAAGTATATATTTAAAAGCTTTATAAATTAAATTGAAGAATATATATATATTTTTAATTTATTATAAAAATATATATAAAGTTCAACGAATTAATTATATATTAATGATAAAAATAAATACAACTAATTAATTATATATTAATGATAAAAATAAATAATTAAAATAAAAATTACAAATCAATTATATATTAATAATAAAAATAAATGTCAAAAATAAAAATGGCAAAACTTAAACAATAAAAGTGAGAATGGACCATTTTTTATTTGTTTATTTAAAACATTAAACAATATAATAAGGCTATTTGTGCATTAAGCCTATGACATTTACATTACTCTAAAGAAGATAAACCCTTCCATCCCATAAACACTTTAAAAAGAACTTAAATAACTCTTAATTATAAATTCGGAAATTTATTAAAATAAAAATAAATAAATATTAAATATTATCTATGTAATTATATATTAATAAATATTAAATATTATTCATGTAATTATTGATTGTCGTGTCATTCGCTAATATGTAGATATGAGCAGGGATGGAATTTGAAAACTGATAGAATGGGTAATGTAGTAGTCTAAATCGTCAAATTTGATGGGCCTTTTCAGTTTGAAATTCCAGCCCTGGATATGAAGACTCTAATTGTAAAATCTTGGATGTGTTCGATTTGATGGATTTTAAATATGTATATTTATGGATTTGTGTGTTCTTTGTTGTGGAAGAAATTTTATAGATGGATAAAGATTGTTTTAGAAACCCTGTCAACCACTTGACAGATTTTCTACAAAACTTATCCCTAAAATATGTCAGGGGCATAATTAATTATGTCCAAATTTAATTTTGTAACATTTGCATATTATGATTGTTTAAATAAACTACTTCCATAATAATTATGCACTCTAATAATACCAATCTAATTCTATAAATGTATTAGAAAGTTACAAAATAATATAGTACATCAAAATGATTCCAACCCACATTACTAATCTTCTCCATCCTTCAAAACTAAAATCCCAAAATCTCCTTTGTTATTATCATTAGATCGAACGCACTTAATATCTTCATATTTTAGTTCATATTAAAAAACAAATGATCCTTGTCATGCTTTGTTTTAACCCATATTAAAAAAATGAAAGATACTTGTGATGCTTGATCTTGGTAGTACACTAAACATGCATGATAAAAACCAATTTAACATTTGAAACTCTATCTCCATCTTATAAATACTTTGGTTTGGTTTCTCTTCCATTTATAGTTAACCCAATATCCTACTACGATATACTTTATGAATGCATATGGCTCATGGTTCCCACTCACGGAAGGGAGAGAGGCATATCAGATTGGGATATTAACAAATAGAGATTAACATCAAAGAAATCGTGAGCCAAAACTGCTCACCATACTTGATAATTATTCATCAAGAATCACATACATATATAGCACTGGAGATACAAAACAACTTTTGAACAAATCCCTACAAACCTTTGAACAAATTTCTACAAACGTGGATATGAAATCACTCATTCTCCAAACATAATCAAGCACATGACAACCTATAACAAATTCTACCATTTTCGACATTATTCCAACGTCCTCCCTTAAAGGAGAAATTGGATTTCTACAACAAAACATAACGGTAATAACACAAGTGACATGTATGTTGGTTATGTCTCAACTAGCCTTACAAACAGTAGATGACATGACAATTTTATCTTGACCTTTCTAGATGATAGATAATGACAGAGCTTCTTCCTTGGATTGTTTCTCCAAATATTCTTCATCTTGTCTCTGTTCTTCTTCACTTTTACATTCTTTGTTGTTACATAGTACTTGTTCTTCTTCTTGTATTTCCTACTTCAAATCTTAAACACTTGAACTCTTCTTTTTTTCTCTATTTTCATTCTTGTGTAGTTCTTCTTTCTTGATCTTGGCTGTTGACTATTGTTCTTTGTCCTCAACATTTCTTCAGACACTTGGATCCTGAGTTTGTCTTCAATACTTGCAAATTCTTCAAAATTCTCATAAGTGGGTTGTTTCTCTTTCTGGATATAATCATCAATGTCCTACTCAATGGACTATTGCAACATCAATTCATAATAATACTTGATTTCTGCTGGGCTCCAAACCATAAACTGTTATCTTCCACTTGGTTTGTGTATGCAAATGAGCTTCTCTCCTCACCAAACAACAATTCATCAATAAGATGCTTCACATGCAACATATTTGACCACTCTTCATGAGATGAATAGTTTTCATCAAATTTGAATTCATATGTCTTTGTTTCAAGGATACTTTCTTCCATAAGGATTTCATTCTCATGGGTTGTTTTACACTTGTCTTCATCAACTTTAGCACGTTCCAGTTCATCAACAATTTTAGTTGTTGAATTAATCAAATCACTAAACACTGCATCATTGGCAGTTTCTTCATTATCATAGGTTTCTTCATTGGCAACTACAAACACACTTTCTTCACCAATCATTGTAGTTTCAATGCTACAATTTTCAGTCTCTATTTTAGTTACAAAGATTTCAACACAATCATCATTTTCAACAACAATATCTTCATCAACTTCAACTTTCTCACTGCACTTCATTTCAAGAATATTCCAAAATATTTTTGCAATGTATAATTCACTAAATTCATGCAAAATACTAGACAATATATTTTCATCCAATGTTTATATAATAAGTTGTAATGCTATTACACCTCTTCTCTTATCATAGAAATTGATACGACCTTCAAAATCATAATGCAATAAATCTACTAACCAAAGTAATATTTTCATTTCAGTTTCCCAAGGTTCATAATTTATACTTGAAAAGAATGGAAAATTTGGCATCACTATTTCATATATTTCATCAAATTCTTCATTAATCGGGTCCAGTTTTGCATTGGTTGGAACCACTCCATAAATTTATGTCATTCTTACCCTTTGATTCTTTCTCCTCATGTGTTTCAACTCTCTCCAAAATTGTTTGATTCTCCTTTGTTGACCCATGGTGCATTCTTTTTTAATCTTCTTCTTTCTCTTTCCTCCAAGCTCATCATGTGTAGAGCCAAATAAGAACTTTATTACCACTCATTTCCACACCAAGTACAAAGTGGTTTTAATTTCAAACAGTCATTTCCAACAGTGATGATATACTCCCATGTAGTCTTCCTCTTCCACGCAGGCATTTCAAAGCAATACCTTCAAGTATTTTCTCCATGCAATCCTTACGTAGCGCAGATTCCACTACAAATGCACGAGCCACTCACATTCAGTTCTTCACGCAACTTAGCTTTCACACGGGAATACCTTCCCTTGGCTTTTAACAGCCTTATGGGCCTCAACCAACAGTGAACTATACTACTAACTCATGCAGCATCAACAACAATCAACTTCAAGTCTCCTTCACACACTAGCAGTAGTGCTTCTCTTTTCCACCGATATGTGGCTTGATCTTTCCTCTTGTGACCTCCACCATCACTTTTCCTTTCTAAACAGATGTCACACCCTTATTCACGTGGCCTCGACCACCGCGTCCTTCACCAAATGGAAGCTCTCCTTGATATCTAACTCTCCAACGAAGATGGAAGGCTCATTCTCTATTTTGTTATCCACGCAGATTCCAATATCAGTGACCTCTGCAATTCATGGGCGGTACAACTATAATAGTCTCCCTACACCTTGCAATGACTTCTCTGGTCAATTCAGCTCCTTGGCTATGATTGGGAAGCAACAATGGCTCCCATGCGACGATCTCCTTCATGTCTCAGAGAGACACTCAAAACTTCTCATATTACTGAGCCCTCCCTCGAAGGAGAAAGGCTGAGTACTGGCTCTAATACCATATTAACAAATAGAGATTAACATCAAAGAAATTGTGAGCCAAAACTACTCACAATTGTGAGTCCAGTTGGTTCTTCGCCCCCCAAGCTCCGCCATGCTGAGAGAGAGAAATCTCAGGCGAGGTCCTGCCTGGTACAGTCGTGCATCTAGGTAGAGATGCCTGCATAATTTGGAGTGAGCTTTGTCAATTTCCCGGACTCAACGAATTGTGCGGCCTCATACTCCTCCAATGACCTTCGTGGAGGAGGAATTCCCAGAGGAGCCAATTCAGGTTCCCCCAGAATCCCTCCTCTACACAATCTCGGATGACTACTTGCGCCCCAACACCAGTGTGGTTGTTACTGGTACAAAGGCGACCATGGATGGCGCCACTTGCATTGTTCAGGAGGAATTCCTCCACACGGTCCCAGATATGCACATTCTCCCCACCACCAGTGGGGCTGTTACAAGAACAACGAAGGCCATGGAGGGTGCCACTTGCACTATTCAGGAGGATTTCCCCATCGTGGCACCTCCACCGTTGAACAAAGTTAAGGAATGCGACCAGACTCCACCCAACCTCTTCAATCCAGAGCAGTTGGAGCTTATTTTTGACATCAGAGGTTATATGGCAGACTAACTCCATCGAGACACCCTCATCAATAGTAGCATTGACATGATGTTCGATGCCTTCTCGAATGCACCAGCCAAGCAGAGGTGCCTGACCTGCGTGCAACCCTTCGTGCTCCAGCCCAACGATGGCATCATTCACAGTGGCGCTCCGGATGACAGGTTCCATGGTTCTCACAACCCCTCTAATGTCTAAATTTGCACAGTTTTCTGAGCTTCACTGACACGGTGATGGTGCTTTTTTTCTTATCAACTTGGTCTGTTACTCTGCTCATTTCTTGCCTAGTTTTAATTTTCAAAGTTTATTAGTATGCTTAGTTTACAAAAACAGTTTTGTCAGCACGACCATCCACCACCTGCTCTGGTTTCCAATTAGCAGGGCAAGTGGCGGATGCCCTTTTTTAACCGAAAGCATAATAGGCGACCACCTGTTTCGGTTTCCACTAGTTTGACGGAACAAGTGACAAGCCAGTGACAAGTATCAATTTTATATAATGACAATGCATTAATAAGAATTACCTCTTTTTTATTTAAAAAAAAATGATTACTTAAATAAACTACTTTCATAATAATTGTACACTCTAATAATACCAATCTAATTTTATACCTATATTAAAAAATTATAAAATAATATCGTACATCATAATGCTTCCAACCCACAATACTAACCTTCTCCACCCTTCAAAACTAAAAATCCCTAAATCTCCTATGTTATTATCATTAGATCGAACATACTTAATATCTTCATATTTTAGTCCATATTAAAAAAAACAAATGATCCTTGTCTTGCTTGGTTTTAACTCATATTAAAAAACGAAAGATACTTGTGATGCTTGATCTTGGTAGTACAATGAAACTCCATCTCCTTCTTACAAATACTTTGGTTTGGTTTCTCTTCCATTTATATAGTTAGCCCAATATCCTACTACGATATACTTTATGAATGCATATGGCTCATGGTTCTCACTCACGGAAATCGAAGGGAGATTTATATAGTTAGCCCAATATCCTACTACGATATACTTTATGAATGCATATGGCTCATGGTTCTCACTCACGGAAATCGAAGGGAGAGAGGCACGACAAATAGGGCGAGGGAGTAGTTGGTGGATTAGATTAGAGTAGTTGTTTTTTACTATTTGAGCGGGGATCAAATGGGGAGGAAAGAATTATATTTTAATTTAAAGGCTGGAATTTTAATCTTAAATGTTTTTTTCATATGAAAATGAAAAATAATTTAAAATTTTATCTATAAAATGAATATTTTATAATTTATTATTATAAAAAATTTAATTTTTAATTTATCATTTTTCAAACATAATTATTATTAAAACATATGAATTTATTCTCCAAATAACAAATAATAACATATAAAATATAAACAAATTAATAATTAAAATTTATATTAATTTATATACAATATTAAGTTACTTACTTTATACAATTTTAGATAATAGTAATAACTGGGTAATATTAACTTATGATGAAGATTTTGAACATCACATCAAGATTCAAGAGGATCATGATACTACTCAACACTTCAATATAAATATAAACACAATTATATATTTGTTAAATGAAATAAAAAGTGATTGGTCTCATGCACCGTTATAATGAAAATGTTTAATAATATTTCAAGATAAATATAAACAAGATCATATATTTGTTAAGTGAAATGAAAAATAATTATACATAATTACAAAATTTTATTTCACAATTGAGAAACTACCCCATCACATCATTTCTTTTATAATTATTGAGTTAAAATTTAAACAAAGTGACATGAGGATTGCATACCTCATAAACTAGAACACAATATACTTTGAAACTTACAATGTTTTATCTTATAAAAACAAATAATCTACACAGAACATTTAAGTTTTATAATGAAAAAACCACACTCTCTTCCAATTATGCTTATTATACATGACATGGATGAAATCAAATAAATTTTCATGCTGGTGTATAGAATCTATTAAACTAAACTATAAATGGGGCATTTTCTTATAAATTCAATTTTTATGTTCGTGTATGAAATCAATTAAATTAAATACAAGCAATCCAAGTAGGTAGGGAGAGCAACAACAACAAGAGTATGGGTGTTGATTCCTATTAAAATTATTCCCTCTATATTTGAATTACAATACCCACTATTTACAATACCCACTATTAAGCTATAACTTGAATAAATAGGTGATATAACCATTTATGAGTTTCATGATAATATGATTGTAATGTATAAAAATGATGAGTATTTTTTTTTAATATATAGGATGTTGGAGAATAATGACGAAATATCATAGTTAGGAAATTGTTAGAACATATTTATATTGTACTCTAGATTAGTGTTTGAGTGGTTTTCAGATCCATAAATTTAAGAGGTTGTTAGGGGCTATCCTAACCTATAAATTTGTATGCAATTTATCAAATTGAATATGCTTAGTCTCACTTGTGTGAGCCCTTGTGATCTCATTGATGTTGTGTTATTCTATGATTTTTAAGTTGGTATTAGAGCTCAAAGAAAGAGTCCTTGTTTTGGAGAGAGCGTCGTAGTATAATTTTTTGTCACAATAATTCAAGTCTTGTGCAGTCGGACAAATATTGGTGAGACGTTGTTGTATATCGCACCCTTGGAAGCTCTGCAAACTCTGGTGTATTTCAAACTCCGTTGGTGAGGAGATTGTTCGGATAGAGTAATGGGAACATGATAAATCCTTTCGATGTAAAAGAGTCGACCACCATTTGATCTGGAGAGAGATGGATCTGCATGTTGGAGAGGAGTCACAACCTTCTACCTGCATATTGAGAGCGTGCAGTGTAAATCTGTGAGGAGAGATTTTATGTTAGAAGAAGCGTGCTTCTGTAAGAGAGTCGCTAGTTAAAACGAGTGTGAGAGACCCAGCTTTGGTCATTGTAAATAGAAGTGACCTCTATAGAAAAATCATTTTTTGCATTCTTAATTGGGCGACAACCGAATTCTTTGAGGCGACTGTGGTGAATGTCTGGTGGCCGAACTCATTAAGGTGGCACAACAATTGTGGGATGTGTATACTATACCATTAAACATTGAAAGAGTCTCATCTTTTCTCTGTGCCCAGCCCTTAGATCGAGCTTATCGCATGTGAAGATTTTTTTTTTGTTATTGTTGTTGTAAGTAATGTTGTGAAATTTACTATGGTCGGGTAGGTGTCTTCCGATTGTTGAGGAGGTCATTGTCAAAGAGGCAGTCACCATTTGGTGAGATTGCAGAAGGAGGTATCTCATTTCTATAGCCAACCAGATCTCAGAGGAGTCACATTTTTTGTGAGTCCGTTTGCAGACTCACAACAGAGCCAAATAAGCTTCCCACAATAGGCAAAGTGCTGGAGTCTGGTGGGATACGTTGTTAATTTTTAGTGTAAAGATTCTTGTATTTTGAAGCACACAATGTGTTGTGGAGCCGTGATATTGCTTCCTTTGGTAAATTATATTATTGCTCTGGATATTTGTGTGAGACTGCTACACAGATTTAAAGGTGATATCAGATTAGTGAAGTCACCATTGGCACTGCGTGGAGAGAAAGGTTGTGTCCTACGACATGTTGGAACTTGTAGTCTCCATCAAGGGAGGTGACGAAACAAAAGGAAAAAAAAAACGTTTGATGTTTGCTGCCATTTGGAGAAAGTCTCCTTGATGTTCGTGATCAAGTTGTACATTGACCCTTGTTTGTCTGAAGTGGAGGTGATTCGCACACCATTGGACAACCACCCATGAGTGGAGATTGTTTTGATCACAGTGTGCAAGATATGTGACCATTGTGTCTGTGTGGAGTATCTGCATTCTTCAAAATTCCCATGATTGAATCCAATAGAAAAAGTCTGTTCTAAAACCTGTGAAAACTTGTTGAAGGGAAAACCCATAGAAGGAGAATGCACAATTGCTTGCTACTCGCATGGGTAAGCAAAGGAAAATTAAACAACTCTGGAGAGAGATGAAACATATGAGGAGAAAGAATCAGCAGGACTAATCATTATATTTTGCAGAACAATATGATGTGCTTTCAGTTGAAGAACCTATACTTGAAGATCATAATGCAGATCTGGACCAGATCAATGAAGAACATGAAGAAATCGGTGAAATATTAAAAATACTAATGCCAGTTCTGCCATCCTTCTCAAGTAAAAATTTTAAGCTTTGGAAATTTAAAATGGAAGGATTAGTTGGTTGAGAATTTAAAATGGAAGGATTTATATCTTAATTGGGCGACAACCGAATTCTTTGAGGCGACCGTGGTGAATGTTTGGTGGACAAACTCATTAAGGTGGCACAACAATTGTGGGACGTGTCTACTCTACCATTAAACATTGAAAGAGTATCATCTTTTCCATGTGTGTGGGCCTTGGATTGAGCTTATAGCATGTGAAGATTTTTTTTTTGTTATTGTTGATGTCAGTATTGCTATGAAATTTACTATGGTCGGGTAGGTGTGTTTCGATTGTTGAGGAGGTCATTGTCAAAGAGGCAGTCACCATTTGGTGAGATTGCAGAAGGAGGTATCCTGTTTTTTTAGCCAACCAGATCTTAGAGGAGTCACATTTTTTGTGAGTTTGTTTGCAGACTCACA
Source organism: Picea mariana (assembly GCA_032191745.1). Taxonomy (NCBI): domain Eukaryota; kingdom Viridiplantae; phylum Streptophyta; class Pinopsida; order Pinales; family Pinaceae; genus Picea; species Picea mariana. Next base: position 33,751 of record JASDQU010500692.1, on the reverse strand, counting down.
ACGGAGCCAAATAGGTTTCCCACAACATGCGAAGTGTTGGAGTTTGCTGGGATATGTTGTTAATTTTTAGTGGAAAGATTCTTGTGTTGTGAAGTGCACAATGTGTCGTGGATCTATGATATTGATTCCTTTGGTAAATCAGATTATTGTTGCGGGTATTGCATGAGATTGATACACATATTTAAAGGTGATCCCATATCATCGAAGTCGCCCTTGGCACTGCATGGAGAGAAAAGTTGCGTGCTAGAACTTGCAGTCTGCATCAAGGGAGGTGACGACACAAAAGGGAAAAAAAATGTTTGATGTTTGATGGTGAATATGTCGTGGATGTTATGAGGAAACTTCAGAAGTTGATGGTGAATATGTTGAATCCCACTGTGCTCAGTCACAGGTGGATAATGGTTATTGTAATGAAGGAACTTCCATTGAGACAATACATGATGAGGAGACCATGTTTTTTGATGAAGAAAATTGTTCAGAAGAAGAATGGCTATAGATTATGAAAGAGAAAAGTGTTATTGATGATTTGTTGAATGGAATGGAAATCCTACTTGGAACAATAAGCCAAGTGGAATTTAAACAAGAAGATCTAATAGTCTTTATTGCTAAAGAATCTCATGAAGAAGAAGGCCTCACTAAGGAGGCTAAATTTGTAGATAAAGAACATGTAGTCTTGCACTCAATCAAAGTGCCAGATAATGTGGATGAAAAATTAAAATTTATTGAGAAGTCATATTGTGATAAATGCACACAAACAATAGATTATGATGCAGAGATTAAATTCATTGAAAAATGGATAAACAAACCAGATTATGTTGAAGACTGCATGGTCATTGAAGAAGAATAAAATTGCATTACAAATACAAAAATTGAGTCAATTTATGATGAAAACCCAATGGATATTGGAGAAGAAGATGTTTAAATTGAAGAAATTTTTATGAAGTGGAGCCCAGAAGAAGTCAAGTTCTTCTATGAACTTATGTTGCAGAAAATTGATGATCAAAAGCTCAATAGTGAAGAGAAAACAACAGAAAATGGTATGTAGCAGCAGTTCACATACAAACAATTTTTCAAAGAAAAAGTTGAAGAGGACAAGCATGGACAATCTAAAATAATTTCCAAATTGATGACAAACACCAATAAGAAGATTAAGGATAAGAAGCTAAACACATGGAATTTTCAGCAAAAGAGGAAGGCTTTAATTGAAAATGCATAGAGGGTTTAGAATCTGGAAAAGGGGGAAGAGAAAAACTCACTCATACAAGGAGTTGAAACAAATTTTAAGGTTATGTTTGAATTGTCCTTTGTAATGTTTGTAAGTCTAGCTGAGACTAAGACAGGTAGGCATGTTATGTATTGACATTGTATTAAATCCATTTCTCCATTAAGGGGGAGTGTTGGAGAATAATGGCAAAATGCCATAGTTATGAAGTTGTTAGAAAAAATTTCTATTGTAAGTTAGATTAGTGTTTGAGTGGTTTTCAGATCCATAAATTTAGGAGGTTATTAGGGGCTATCCTAGCCTATAGATTTGTTTTCAATTTATCAAATTGAATATATAGAGAGTGTGCAACCGTAGTCTCACTTGTGTGAGCCTTGTGGCCTCACTGATGCTTTGTTCTTCTTTGATTTTTATGTTAGGTGATATAAGCATGAGTTCCATGGTAATAAGATTGCAATGTATAAAAATGATTGAATTTGTTTCTGATTTTTATGTTAGGTGATATAAGCATGAGTTCCATGGTAATAAGATTGCAATGTATAAAAATGATGTGAATTTGTTTTTGAACATATAGAGAAAAAAGTTAACATTATGTTTTTCTTAATTATTAAGGAATAGAAAAAATAATGATTAATAAAAAAAAAACTATTAATAAAATATATTAAGAAAATTTTCTTTACCTTCTCATTGAAGAAATATGAAATAATTTTCAAATTTGATAAGTAATTTTTTTCTTTTAACTTTCATTTACATTAAAAAAATATTTTTTTATTCTTCTATAACTCACTATGGGGTGAAATCATGAAGATGAGTGTCTATTTTTCTTGTTTTATGAGAAAAAAAACTATATATTTCACAATTTCTTCAACTTCCGGCATACAAAACTATTTTTTTTTTATTTAGAATTTCACTTTACAGTAAAAACAAAACTTGTGAAGAATTGTTTTAGCTTTCCAGTTTGACTATTTTTCAATTTTGTTTTATTAAGATTTGATATGTCAATTTGACAATTGTTTAACCATATGTTCCTTAAACATGAAAGGAATGATAATGAGTTATTTTTTCCTTCAACAATGTATCTATTATTAAACTTATTTTTTTAACAAACGAAATATACTGCAATAATCTACAAAGACTCTATTTTATTATGACTATAATTTTGAATCTAACGGATGAATATTATAATTTCTAGAATCTTTTGAAGTTGACCAAGCTGAAATTGTCGCAGATTTTAGACACATGTTTTCCTCCACCTTGTATCTATCTTAATTTTTACTTAAAAGTAAAATCTAAAAATACCCTTTTGAAAAGAACAATTTAAGGATTATGAATATAAATTTTTCTAAATTTTTCACTGTGTATTTTTAGAGATATAGATATTTCATTTCACTGAATCATAATGTCTGTTGAAAATATTATGCAGTGATTTTTTAAAAAAATTAAAAAAATTTAGATAAAAATAATGAAATTGAAAACAAATTATAGGAATTGAAAGTAGATTCAATTTTGCAAATGCTAGTGTCATTTTCGAAACCAAATTCTGAGTATTTGCAAGAGTCCGCAACCTCCAAAGTTCAAGTAATCTTGGGGCAATTCTTTGGTTTTTGTTTACAGTCCCAATTTCTAGTTTTTGGCCGAAAAAATATTCTTTCGGCCGAAAGACTAGATTCTAACGGAAACCGTCAAAACTAAACGGTTTCCAAGGTTTTTGGCCAAAAGATGGTTGAGCGAATTTCGTCAGTCGGAAAAAATGAAAAGATTCGTCTTATCGTTTCATTTTGCGCCAAATCGTATAAATACGCTTGTGGCCAAACAAATTTAACACAATTCATCACTTGTTTGATGGTTTTCTAGAGCACCTAAACAAAGTTTCAAATCATCTTTTTGGTTTTTGTTGAATAAGGTAATTGATGTTTGTTCAAGTTTTTATTGGAATAACAATTTATATGTGGAAAGATAAATGTTGAGCATTTTTTCAACGTGAAGTCTTTGTTGAACATATCGTTTATAGATAACTATAAAAGTCATGGGAAACAAAAGTTTACGCAAGAGAAAATTTGATTGCACTTGAGATGATACTCTCCATAACGAACAAAGGAAAGAGCATTATTGGAGAAAGAAACGAGAACATGCAAATATTGAAGAAAGAAACGATGATAATGTAAATAGAGATTTTCAACAAGAAGAAGTC
>JASDQU010500692.1:0-30318 GCA_032191745.1 Picea mariana | reverse complement strand
GTTTCTCTTCCATTTATAGTTAACCCAATATCCTACTACGATATACTTTATGAATGCATATGGCTCATGGTTCCCACTCACGGAAGGGAGAGAGCCATATCAGATTGGGATATTAACAAATAGAGATTAACATCAAAGAAATCGTGAGCCAACACTGCTCACCACACTTAATAATTATTCATCAAGAATCACATACATATATAGTAGTGGAGATACAAAACAACCTTTGAGCAGATCCCTACAAACCTTTGAACAAATCCCTACAAACGTGGATATGAAAGCACTCATTCTCCAAACATAATCAAGCACATGACAACCTATAACAAATTCTACGATTTTCGACATTATTCCAACATCCCCCCTTAATGGAGAAATTGGATTTCTACAATAAAACATAACGGTAATAACACAAGTGACATGCCTTGACATGCCTGTTGGTTATGTCTTAGCTAGCCTTACAAACAGTAGATGACATGAAAATTTTATCTTGACCTTTCTAGATGATAGATAATGACAGAGCTTCTTCCTTGGATTGTTTCTCCAAATATTCTTTATCTTGTCTCTGTTCTTCTTCACTCTTACCTTCTTTGTTGTTACATAGTACTTGTTCTTCTTCTTGCATTTCCTGCTTCAAATCTAAAACACTTGAACTCTTCTTTTCTTCTCTATTTTCATTCTTGTGTAGTTCTTCTTTCTTGATCTTGGTTGTTGACTATTGTTCTTTGTCCTCAACATTTCTTCAGACACTTGGATCTTGAGTTTGTCTTCAATACTTGCAAATTCTTCAAAATTCTCATAAGTGGGTTGTTTCCCTTTCTGGATATAATCATCAATGTCCTACTCAATGGACTATTGCAACATCAATTCATAATAATACTTGATTTCTGCTGGGCTCCAAACCATAAACTGGTATCTTCCACTTGGTTTGTGTATGTAAATGAGCTTCTCTCCTCACCAAACAACAATTCATCAATAAGATGCTTCTCATGCAACATATTTGACCACTCTTCATGAGATGAATAGTTTTCATCAAATTTGAATTCATATGTCTTTGTTTCAAAAAGACTTTCTTCCATAAGGATTTCATTCTCATGGGTTGTTTTACACTTGTCTTCATCAACTTTAGCACGTTCCAGTTCATCAACAATTTTAGTTGTTGAATTAATCAAATCACTACATACTGCATCATTGGCAGTTTCCTCATTATCATAGGATGCTTCATTGGCAACTACAAACACACTTTCTTCACCAATCATTGTAGTTTAAATGCTACAATTTTCAGTCTCTATTTTAGTTACAAAGCTTTCAACACAATCATCATTTTCAACAACAATATCTTCATCAACTTCAACTTTCTCACTCCACTTCATACTGTACTTCATTTCAAGAATATTCCAACATATTTTTGCATTGTATAATTCACTAAAATCATGCAAAATACTAGACAATATGTTTTCATCCAATATTTATATAATAAGTTGTAATGCTATTACACCTCTTCTCTTATCATAGAAATTGATACGACCTTCAAAATCATAATGCAATAAATCTACTAACCAAAGTAATATTTTCATTTCAGTTTCCCAAGGTTCATAATTTATACCTGAGAAGAATGGAAAATTTGACATCACTATTTCATATATTTCATCAAATTCTTCATTAATCGAGTCTAGTTTCGCATTGGTTGGAACCACTCCATAAGTTTATGTCATTCTTACCCTTTGATTCTTTCTCCTCATGTGTTTCAACTCTCTCCAAAATTGTTTGATTCTCCTTTACTGACCCATGGTGCATTCTTTTTTTATCTTCTTCTTTCTCTTTCCTTCAAGCTCATCATGTGTAGAGCCAAATAAGAACTTTATTACCACTCCTTTCCACACCAAGTACAAAGTGGTTTCAATTTCAAACAGTCATTTCCAACAGTGATGATATACTCCCATGTAGTCTTCCTCTTCCACACAGGCATTTCAAAGCAATACCTTCAAGTATTTTCTCCACGCAACCCTTACATAGCACAGATTCCACTACAAATGCACGGGCCACTCACATTCAGTTCTTCACGCAACTTAGATTTCACACGGGAATATCTTCCCTCGGCTTTTAACAGCCTTATGGGCCTCAACCAGCAGTGAACTATACTACTACCTCATGCAGCATCAACAACAATCAACTTCAAGTCTCCTTCACACACTAGCAGTAGTGCTTCTCTTTTCCACTGATATGTGGCTTGATCTTTCCTCTTGTGACCTCCACCATCACTTTTCCTTTCTAAACAGATGTCACGCCCTTATTCACATGGCCTCGACCACCGCGTCCTTCACCAAATGGAAGCTCTCCTTGATATCTATCTCTCCAACGAAGATGGAAGGCTCATTCTCTATTTTGTTATCCATGCAGATTCCAATATCAGTGACCTCTGTAATTCGTGGGCGGTACAACTATAATAGTCTCCCTACACCTTGCAATGTCTTCTCTGGTCAATTCGGCTCCTTGGCTATGATTGGGAAGAAACAATGGCTCCCATGCGACGATCTCCTTCATGTCTTCGAGAGACACTCAAAACTTCTCATATTACTGAGCCCTCCCTCGAAGGAGTAAGGCTGAGTACTGGCTCTAATACCATATTAACAAATAGATATTAACATCAAAGAAATTGTGAGCCAAAACTACTCACCACACTTGATAATTATTAATCAAGAATCACATACGTATATAGCTGTGAGCCAAAACTACTCACCACATTTGATAATTATTCATCAAGAATCACATACATATATAGCAGCGGAGATACAAAACAACCTTTGAATAGATCCCTACAAACTTGTATCTGAAACCACTCATTCTCCAAACATAGCCAAGCACACAACAACCTATAACAAATTCTACCAATTTCGACATTATTCCAACATGGGCCAGGGAGTAATTGGTGGATTAGATTATATGGCGTTGTGTTTTGTTGTTTTTTACTATTTGAGAGGGGTTCAAATTTGGAGGAAAGAATTATATTTCAATTTAAATGTTCAACTTCATTTTAACTACAAATTAAGATAAAATTATATATTAATTTATATAAAATATTAAGTTACCTACTTTATTCAATTTCAGATAATAGCAATAATTGAGTAGTAGTAATTTATGATGAAGAATTTGAACATCACATCAAGATTCAAGAGGATATGATAACAACTCAACATTTCAATATAAATATAAACACAATTATATATTTGTTAAATGAAATAGAAAGTGATTGTTCTCATGCATCGGTTACAATGAAAATATCTAGTGATATTTTAATATAAATATAAACAAAATCATATATTTGTTAAGTGAAATGAAAACGATTATACATAATTACAAAATTTTATTCCACAATTGAAAAACTACCCATCGCACCATTTCTTTTATAATTATTGAGTTAAAATTTAAACAAAGTTACATGAGGATTGCATACCTCATAAACTAGAACATAATATAATAAAAATATTTAAGCCCCTTGGGTCTCCCATTGGGTCTCCAATTTGTTACAATATAATAAAAATATTTAAGCCCCTTGAGTCTCCCATTGGGTCTCCAATTTGTAAAACAAAAGTTGTTTTTAGTTTTGTATTTCAAAGATGTAGAAAGAAAAACAATCTACACCTTGAAACTTACCATGTTTTATCTTATAAAAGTAAATAATCTACATTGAACATTTAAGTTTTATAATGAAAAAGTCACATTCCCTTCAAATTATGCACATTTAAGTTTTATAATGAAAAAGTCACATTCCCTTCAAATTATGCATATTATACAAGACATGGATGAAATCAATTAAATTTTTATGCTTGCTTATGAAATCTATTAAATTAAACTACAACTGAGGCTTTTCTTATAAATTATTTTTTTATGTTTGTGTATGAAATCAATTAAATTAAATTAAATATAAGCAATTCAAGTAGGTACATGTAGAGAGAGCAACACCAACAAGAGTATGGTGTTATAGCAAGTTTTGTCTCACCCCATGCAACTTGCTCAGAGGGTGTTTCTATTTCCCTATGCAGACTTGAAGTTCCTTGTTGTGCCTTCTAGAGCCAAAAAATCATATTTTTCCACATATACACGCTCGACTAGTTAGACAACATGTGTATATGCAGGTTGCACCATTATAGCCCGTGTACATCGGGTTTTGTGCCCAAAATTAAAAATTGTGTCAGGTTTCCATGTCACGTCACAAGATCCATGAACCTTGACCTTCCATATATTGGAAACGTTCCGACTCGGCCCTTCAATTCCATTTGAAGGCTATAAATTGGGCCATATCCAAGCTATGGAAGAGAAGATAATTCAACTTTTGAGAGCAAATATACTCTGGAGAAATTCCACTTCACATTGAGTCTGCAATTCTTTATCCTTGAAAGTCTGAACACATTGTTCAGCCCCCAAGCTCTTCCTTATCTATTGGAGAACCTCATTGTCTCCCTTACATGAGCTTGCCTTTGGTGGAGGATTGAAGTGGAGGAGGACGAGCTAGAGGGACTTAGTTTCTCGGTTCCAATGTGTGCCGACACGAAAATTTGTCACTTATACACTTATGTTGATCATTTTTAATAGAAAGACTATTTTCTCATCCAATTGATATCTTACAAATATTTGAATTATTATTCCATTGGCGTATTTTTCATGTATGTTAACAGATTATGTTATTTTATATGCTAACATTATATAGTATCACCATATGCTTGTGTATCTTGGTTGTTGAGGACACGTTGCAGGTGTAAAGATTTGAGTTGCGTGCTCAACGATGGTCTTCATCGAACGTCCAGACGAGGTAGGATCTTGATCTTGTCCTATTAGCATTTATTTTATATAGCATACTTGGGATTAGAGTTGATTTCTGCTGTCATTCCATATGTTGTGGTTTTCCCCATGGCATAGAGTGATTTTTCTAGTAACAATGGGTGTTGATTCCAATTAGAATTATCCCCCCTATATTTGAATCACAATACCCACTATTAAGTTATGACTTTTTTTCCAAAAGAAAAATATCTCAAAATTATATTAAAATAATTTCATTTACAACGTAGATCCACACCAAAGGGAGGTCCATAACTTTTTGTTACGGCCAAAAACAACCCCAAAAACAAGAGAAAACTAAGCTGAAATCCAGAAAATTTTCAAGTCACATTAACCTTGAAATGAGCAGCTGAGAAGTGGAAGAGCAATCCTAACTCTAAAACACCTCTTTACAAATAAGACCCTACACAAAATCTTCTAAGTTTGGTCTTCAAAGATGTTTAGAAAGGAGTGAGAGCTTTCTTTTCCATCTTCCCAATAGAAAACTGATAGTCTACCTTTCGTTTCTTTTTGTGCCCTCTTTGACAAAAGATCAGCCTCCTTGTTATGTTCCCTGTAGATATGTTGAAAGATGATATCTCTGAAATTACTTGCCTGATCCAAAATTTTTAATTTCCAGCGTTCGATATTCACTGAGTTGAGCTAGCCCTCCTGCTTTATCCAATCGATGATCACTTTCGAGTCACCCAAAATTTTTATTTTATCTATCGACCAGAGCATAGCCAAAAGGAGCATCGCCCACAAACCCAAGAGCTCCGCCTTGGTGTTGGTACCAGCTCTGCAATTAAGAAACCATTTTGTAATTTTTGAAGAATGCGCCTTGAAAATACCCCCTGCTCCACTACACTCACCATTTGCGAGAGCGGCTCCATCAAAGCAAGCAAGAGTGTATCCTTCTTCCAAAATAATGTCGCATACTCTATTTGGTAGAAACTTTGGTATTGCTGGCTTCCAAGTGAAGGCACTTGAAATTCTATGCACCACTTTTCGGTGGGAAGGAGTGCGCTACTCAAAAAGGACCTTATTCCTCTCGATCCATAGATGTCAGCAGGTGGTTGTTGCCAGGCTTGTTGGAGCCGAATTGTTTTTCAACCAATTCTTAAAACACTCGAAAACCGAGTTGGCTATCCACTGAAAATTATAATTATACAGAACAGATAAGTGATGCCACACCGAATTCGTGAAAGAACGATGGATCAAGAGATGGTCAATGTTTTCTGAACTGTTGTTGCATAGTTTTCATATCCCCAGACCGTGCCATCCTTTCCTCTGCAAAGAATCCCAAGTAAGAACTTTGTCCTTTGCTTCCAGCCAAACGAATAATTTAAGTTTGAGTTGTATCGACCATTTCCAAAGGAGTTTAAACCACGAATTGTCTATCTATAAATTGAAAGACTTTAAAAGTGCTAGATATAAATTCTTTGTTGTTACATGACCAGTTGAATCCCCACCAGCCCAGAACAGAGCGTCGGTCGAGTTATGCAGAGAGATGCCGACATGTCTTAAAGATGAAGTGAAGGAATCCTATTCGATTTTAAATTAACCGACCAATCCCAATGAATAGCTTCTGTGCCACCAGTCTCGGAAGACTGATATTTCTTCTGTGACTCTTGCATGGGCAAGAGAGAAAATTTTAAGGCTTGACAGGTGCGCTCGCAGGGGCTCGGAGAGGATGGACTGATTATCCATTCCACTAATCTTATCCTTTCCCAAAACAATTGAGTTCCCATCCACATGAATCCAATGGATCCAATGCAAAATAACAAACAGGTTATTTAACCAACCGTTCCAGAAATAAGACACCAACTGGTGCTTGTGGGATGGCTTCTGCAGCCAAGTAGTGATCAATGTGTTCCCCAGGTATTTTCCAATCAGAAGTTTATTCTAGATGCTTCCATGGTTTAAATCCCTCCAATACGTGTTTACTATAAGTGTTGAGTTGAACAGAGGGAGGTTTTTGAGCCCCCATCCTCCACAGGATTTTGGTCGAGCCAGGATGTCCCATCTACAGAGATGGAAGTGAAACTTTTCCTTTTGACCGCTCCACAGGAAGGCATAAGTTAAACTGCGAATTTTATTTAAAATTGAAATGGGGACCACCGCCAAGGACATCCAAAACACTGCAAGGCTTTCCAGTACAACTTTGACCAATATAAGTCTACCACTAAGCGAAATCCATTTGTTACACCACTGACTGATCTTTTTTTTTAATTTGGCCACCAGCCAGCTCCAGTCGGCAAATTTTGAAGGCCTCGGCTTAAGGTAGTACCCAAGGAACTTGAATCCATTATTTAAATTTGTAAAGGTAAATGGTAAAAAATCTTTGAAGGACGCCATATCTTCATCCTTTAGTCCCCAATAATGAACTGTAGTTTTTTGAGTATTTATGCAAAGACTAGAAGCGCTATAGAACAGGGTGAGAAGGTCCACTATCAATTTCCATTCCCCCGGATCAGCCTTAGACAAGATGAGAACGTCATCGACAAACATTAGATGGACCACTGATAAAAGTTTTGTAATTTTAATACCTGAGATATTGTGGTCAGTGCTATTGTTAGATAGCATAATACTCAGCCCCTCCATAATCAAAATGAACAAATACGGGGACAAGGGGCAGCCCCGACGAAGTCCCCGCCAAACTTTGAAAAAATCCGTTGCTTCCCCATTAATCAAGACTGCGAAGCTTGCACTTGTTACACAGGTCATTATCCAATCTATAAGCTTGACTTCGAAACCAACAATAGTAAGAACTAGCCTGAGGTACTCCCAATCCACGTTATTGTAGGCGTTTTTCAGGTCCAGCTTCAGTACCAGAGATTTCTGGTTTTTCTTTTTTATGCTATGGAGGCTTTCATGGGTCCCGATAACATCCTGAATTCTCCTACCTTCCAGAAAACCCAGCTGCTCTGAGGAGAGACACTTTGCCAGATAGGGTTTTATCCTAGTTGCGAGGATTTTGGAAATAATCTTATAAATAAGATTACACAGGGAAATGGGACGGTAATCATCAAAGGAGGTTGGTTTGTTGGCTTTCGGGATGAGAACCAGAAAGGTTGCATTTATTCCACCACTAATTTGACCTTTTAATCTTGAGTCCTCCACCATTTCCAAGAGATCCTTCCCCACAAGATCGAAAAAGAAGAGGAATAATTCTGAGGTCCATCCATCAGGGCTCGAGCTTCTTTCTTTTTTGCACAATTCGAGAACTGATTTTAATTCTTTCAAGGAAATCGGGCTATACAGTAATTATGCTTCCTCTTCATTTACCATTTTGGCGTACATGCTGGAAACCCTAACCACATCATTTATATTGATTCTCTCTCTTGCTTTATAGAACCGTTTAAAATGATTTATTTCCTCCTCCTTGATCGCCTTCTGGTCATATAGCGTTCCTCTACTCTCACTTTGAATATCAAAAACATGTTTCCTGTTTCTATTGGAACTAGCAACCTTATGAATAAATTTAGAATTGGAGTCACCGCTTTGGATCCAAGTCATTCTACTTCTTAGTCGCTAGAGATCCTCAGTCCTACGAAGAAAGGAGTTTCTAAAAGTTTCCAGTGCACCCAACCTACGCTCTTCCTCCACAGTTAAAGGAGTCCCAACATTTATATATAAAAGCTGTGCTATATCAGTTTCCAGCTTTTTTAAAAGTAATAGCTCAGATTGCTTGAAGTCTTTTATCCATCTTTTCGTTTGGAGTTTTAATTCTTTTAGTTTTTTCAATAATCTAACTTGCTCGCTATCTTCCCCCTGGAACCTGGGGTCGTTCCAGACCGAATGAACTAGATTCACATAATCAGGCTGATTTAGTTAGTGCGCATTGAATTTAAAAGGGAAGGCCTTATACACCGGAGCCTGCTCCAATTGAATGAGCACAGGGGCGTGATCTGATACGAATGGGTATTCCACCCACGACCTGAACATGCTAGTTATCAAAAGACTTTCTGCAACAAAACATCTATCTAACCTTCTGGCTATAGAATCAAGTCCAGATCGCCCGTTTCGCCAGGTTGGGACTATCTTGGGGAGTTTTATGTCAATTAGTTTTTTGGAACTGAAAAGATCTTTGTAGAACTCCTCTATCGGACCTGACAAGTAGGAGCCCCCCCAATGTTCATCAGAAGATAAAATGAAGTTCATATCTCCTGCCATAACAAGGTTTGGAACGGAAAGAATACCACTATCGGCTACAATACTCCAGAGGTGTTTGCGATCCTTACATGAACCATAGACATTTAAGAAGGACAATTCATTTTTTGAAGAGATACAAAAACCTGTTAGAAGGATTCCACCCACCGTTAGAATGGGGTTTCAATCCAAAGAGTTTGGGTCCCAAGAGACTAATAAAACGCCTGATTTCCCAATGGAATTAACTGTCATCGCTGCCCAGGAGGGGTGGATTTGAAGTAAAAAATATCTTGCTTTCTTTTCATCAGCAAGTGTCTCTTGTAAGAATACAATATTCGGGCGAGTATGGTCCAGTAATATTCGAACCGAGGCAGCTTTGAGGGTGCCTCCAATCCCTCGGATTTTCAAGAAGAGCAATAACATCACTTAGCCCTCGCTAGGGCCTTCATTGCTCTAAGGGCCCCCGAATTTGGGGAGGTTGGGACACAGTCAATGTTTTGTAAACTTAAATCTACTTGTTTCTTTCGAGAGCTCCGTGTCTTGACTAGGGAGAGTTCCGAACCAATGCCTCTAGACTAAGCAAAGGCTTTGCCTCCTTTGACCGGAGCGCAAGAGGAAGAAGAACCTGGATCTACTTTGGGATCGAAGGCGTCCCTGCCCAAAACCGTAGGAAGTGGAAATGAGTCGAATGGGGCTGTAAGGGATGGCAAAAGGGATTCAAGAGTTGCCGAAAGATTGGAATCGCCTGCTTCTGCCTCTCTAAAGCCTGGAAGAGGCAGAGGCTCCCTTTCTGAGTCTTCCGAGGACCCTCTGAACGTTCTCTCGGACCCTGCTGATAGGAGGGATTAGGTTGGGAGTTAAAAGGCTTAGAAAAAGGCTGCTGGCCCGACAAAGGAGGGACTGAAGGAGAAGAGGCAGGCTTTGTTGTCACGGGAAAAGGAAGAGAGTGAGTATTCTGACTGCTGGGTAAGATAGTATTGATGAAATCCTTTATTGAAGGTAGGCCCTCTGGCCCACACTTGAGATGGTCCACTTTGTCATACAGTCCCACTAACCTCCAAGTTTCCTCGTCAACAGGACTCATTAGAGTCTTAACCGTATTCTCCAAAACTAATCTAGAAGGACTGTCCATTGGCCCACCAAATAAATAGCAAACCTGTCTCCACAGAAACTGACACTCGCTCTGATCCAAAGGAAGAGCAGTGGGGTCCTTGTCGCAAGTAACGAACCAACTCTACTGAGGAGACCACAAACAAAGGTCAAGTTCAAATCTCTCGGGATTAGTGATCTACTAAAGGAGAAACGAAAGTTCAAAGGAAGAGTCACGAGAACAACTCTAACAGAAAGCCAACCGAGGTAGAGCAAGGAAGCTAACACACAAGAAACCAAGCATAGAACGAAGAGCTTTTGACTGGCACTAAAGGAACAAAAACTAGCTCGGAGACTCGCTTAGAAACGACAAAAAACAGCTCTGAAAACAGGCTGAGAGCAGAGGAGAGACAACAAACTACAGGTCACTGACTACAGGATAGTCAAGGCCAGAAGAAACAAGGAAAACGAATGAGCCAGTCACTGGAAATAGCCTGCAAGAAAGCTATGTCTAGTTCAAAAAAGTCCCGCCTCATTTTTACTCAGCTCCCCATCTGTTAAAGCTTGCGTCAATTGCCACTGCCGGCTCAGCACTGGTCCTGAGAATGATGTCCTAAGGTGATATAAGCATGCATGAGTTCCATGATAATAGGATTGTAATCTATAAAAATGATGAGAATTTTTCTTTTTTTTAACATATAGAAAAACAAGTTAACATTATATTTTTTTTAAATTGTTAAAGTATAGAAAAAGTAGAAATTAATAAAAAATAAAATCTATTATGAAAATTTTCTTTTTCAATTGAAAAAATATGAAATAATTTTCAAATTTGATAAATATTTTTTTATTATAATTTTCATTTACATAAAAAAAAAATTATATTCTTCTGTAACTAATTATAGACCAATCCTTGGATTTGACCTTTCCAAAATAAAAATAGACCACCACCAAATCTGGAACGCCTTACCTCCCATCCCCTACAGAAGTATCATACAAGTGCTAAAAATTTACAATGTTTATTATGACACCAAGGCTACAACTACAACTTTTGCAAAGATATTTTCTGATAGAGACAACCACATTGCAGTTGGCAAAGCGTTTCATCACATGGATTCAGTTCAGCTCAGCTCAGGCACAACATTTTTTTTTGTTTAAGTAATATTATTTAAATTTTTAATATAAGAAAATTATAAATAAATTTTTAATTATCATTATTATTATTAATAAATAGTTTTAAACTTTTTAAAAATAAGAGTGACAAGATTTAAATAGTTTTAAATGTAAGGATAAATTAAAATAAAAAAAATATTTATTTATAGATAATTTGATAACATTTAAAAGAAATATTACATTTATAAAAAAAGAAAATTTATTATTTTGTTATATATTTGTAAGTATATAAAAAATTTCAATATTTTTAGTGGTATGTTGTTAACTAAATTAATTAAAGATTTATTTTAACTTTAGATTTATTAAGTGTTTAAAAAAAAATTTAGAATCTTTTTAAAATCAAAACTTTTTTAAAATGCAAAAATAAGGAAAGGTTTGCATCGTATGGGTTTTATGATGTTTGATAATTTAAGATTTAAAATGAATTTAGGCTCTTTCTAGTCACTAGCCACATTAATGGTCATCATTATGTATATGTTTTAAATGATTTTTGATTCTTTAAAACTTACTTAGTTTTATATATAATCTAAAGAGTGATATTAAGAATGTCACTTAAAAAGTTAGAGGAATAATAATGATGATGAAAGTGAATAGTAAAAAAGTAATAAAATGTACATAATAAATACATAAATTAGAAATTGATCAATCTCAATATGTATTTTTCCGATTTTCTTTCATCCACACTTGTTAGCTAAATCCCATCAAACCATTCAAACTTTTAAGTCTAAATATCTTAGTAAAAATTATACCTATTTATTTTTCTTTCCAAAATTAATAGTTTATTTATCCAACCTCATATGTTCCTCATAATTCTATTTACTAATGTGAAAATACTAATAAATAATCGCACCCAAGCAAATAAAGTACAAAGTCGTGGATTTGGGAAACTATTTCACAACATTATAATATTTGTTTTGAAACTATTTTGCACTATGTTATTGTTAAAGTGATTTTACTTAATAATTTGCATTGTCTTGGTATTGAAATTAAATTTTAATGCACTTCATCAATCTTCTTTGTATTGTTTTTCAATTCAATGCATTGAATTATTTTTTTAAAACTATGTTGTTATTTGTTAATCTGTAACTTCTTACAAATAGAAACTTATCATTCCAAAAAAATATTTTTTCTTTGCATACTTCAGTTAATTATGCTACTTTCTTAATAAAAAAATGCAAAATTTTACTTAATGGAAGATTTCTTACTTTGTTTTATATCCATTTCAATTATATGACTCATTTCACTAAAATAAATCATATGACTAATTTACACCAACATAATTTGTTTATTTGGATTATGATTGATAAGATCACTGATAAGTTCACTTTCATATGGTTTACTATCATATTTGTGTTTTTTCCTTTTATCATTAATGACTTATTGATTTATTGCAGTTCAATCACTCAATTTTTTCATTGAGAGAAAATAATGATGCTCAATGTTGTATAATGATTATAAATTATATTCCCCTAGATGGGGTGCCACCTCGACCAACTTGCAATAAATCATGTTGTCCCTAATCGTCGCCTCACACTCCATTATGCTCCTTCCGAGGAAGAGCATTTACATAGGGTATATCTGTAGAAGATCTGGTTTAATGGGAAACTTAATGTTAAGAATCACTTTGATGTTGGTTTTTTATTAGGGAGATACAATAGTAATGTGGGATGCAAACTCTAGTTTAATGGCATCTTCTTAGGTTCAGATCACAATTATTTCCCTTCTTTCCCCCATGCTTATTTCCATGGGATTCTCCTTTTTCTTTCACTCCAATTTTGCATTCGGTATGGTAAGTTCCTCCTTCTTTTCATCTCTGGTTCTCTCTGGTTTTTTTACCTGGCTCTATGACACCTCTCTCAAAGCAATGATGAGATAATGAGACCGCGCTCGGCGAGGCCCTGACAACTATAGATATTTGGCAAGTCGTCGTTTCCCTTCAATTCTTCCCTCAAATGCCTCTAGCTCGACCTCTTTTCCTCTGCTTCCCTATGCAGAATTTCCAGGTACAGAGAAGGTTAATCAAATTGAGGACGCCTCGAGTCAAACAATCAATGCAGAAGAATATCCTCCCCCACTCTCCAGGAACTTCATTCCCCTCCTCTCTAGGAACTTCAATCCCTTACTCTCCAAGACTCTGCATCACTTCTTGTGTTTCCCATCGAAGAAGTCATTTAGAAAAAAGGAAGTGGAATTCATGTGAATCTACCCCATCTCGAGGGCATGCCTCAGACACTGGTTGCAAGAGATTAGGAAATAATAGACCTGACTTCTGCTTATGCCCCCCTTGAGGGAAACTAGAGCTTCCCAGTGATTGAAGAAGATTCTCCTTTGGCTCCTCTCCTTAACTTTGTTATAGAATTGGCTCTATCCCCATTGATAACTTTACCCTCAGAGGCATATACAACATGTGGTTTCTCAGAACATCACCTACAATTGATCTTTAAAATATGTTTGGACATTGCAGATCAACAATTCATACAATAGCACATCAATCATTGATTGGATTCTCTCTTTGACTCTCTTTCAAGAGATTCATCCCCACAACATTTTCCAATCTATCGTCAACCTTTCAACATTGTATAAATAAATGTATTGTTGCCCAAATGAGGCTATTGATGGTTATTGCTAGATTTCAGTTGAGAGTCACTGAGAGTTATTGAGTTGTTGAAGAGCATTGTATGTACATCCATGTACATAAAAGTTGAATGAATATAACAGAGGAATATTGTTCCAAATGTGTGGTGTTGTTGTGTCTATCTGAAGGAGTAGTAGGATTTTTGTTAATTTCAATTCTCTGTTATTTCATGTTTTATGTTATGAATACATTTACATGGTTGATTGTATGAAACTATGAGGATTTAGATAAGTTTCAATTGTTTCTCTTCTACGAGCAAGTGCAAGGTGTGCATAGTGTCTGCAAGATGTGTGTTGAAAGACTATGTTTTGACTCAGAAGCTCAGAAGAGATAATGTGAAGCGTATATGTGCAAGGAGTGCATAAGTGTCTGCAAGGTGTGCGTTGACAGAGTCTGTTTTGACTCATAATCTTAGAAGAGATAATGTGAAGCTTATATGTTCAAAGAGTGCATACGTGTCCGCAAGGTGTGCGTTGACAAAGTTTGTTTGACTCATAGGTTCAACATAGATAATTTGGGAGTGTGTGTAGGAGGAAACACACTCAGAGCCGTATTGTTCAGGAGGAACAATTGAGTGTGTAAAGAATGTTGCAAGGAGTGCACATTCACCCTTCACGAGTCAAGTTGAAGGAAGTTTGTTGCAAGGAATGTGCAAGGTTGATATTTGGCTAAGTATTGGAGAAATTCATTCTGAAAAGTTCCAAGTGTTGAGAGGAACAAGTCCAAGGGAGGTAACTTGGAGTGTTGTATGCAGAGAGTGCATATTGTTCGCTAGGAGGGCGTGACAAAGTATTTTGACTTAGGATCTCAGGAGGAGTAGCTCAGGTGTATTTACATAAACGTGTAAGAAATTGTTGTAAGGTGTGTGCAGTCAACCACAAGAATCCAAGTTGTGGAAGAAAACTTGTTGCAAAGCATTCACAAGGTCAAATTCAACTAAGTGTCGAGGAGGGAGGCTCTAAGGAGCAAAATCTCGAAGAGAATAACAAGTTCAGGAGGGAGAGGAAGAGAAATCTTCTAAAAGGAGGAGCCCCTTATGGTTTCATCAAATCAACAAGCAAGATCCATCTAGGAGGGAGCAGGATCATTCTAGATCGTTAGATCTAGAATAATTGCACGAAGGATAGTCGTAAGGGTCTTTCGGCACTTCGTGGTTCGGAGTGTTTTGAAGTGTTGCAAGAGCGGGGTCGCCAAAGTCGCGAAGTCGAGAAGTGATCTTAGCCATTGGCCGTGAGGAGGACACATGGTAGTGGATTAAGGAATTCGAGAGATAGAGTTCGGAACATTGTGTGGAGTGAGCAGAACCTTTGCAAAGTCGTGAAGGAGGAAGCAGTTTGGACCATTGGATCCAGGAGGACACGCGACGGAGGTCCACATATTGCGGCGAAAAGTGTTTCGGAAGGACACGAGGGCAAAGGTCATAATGGAGCTGGCCCACGGTCATAGCCCGAGGTCATATTGGAGAAGAATCTAGCACGAGGCTAGCATTCGCATTTTAGTTTTGCCAAAAGTGCTAGAGAACAGAGTTGCGGGTAGTTTGAACCTGCAGGTAACATCAAAGGGACATGTGTTTCAATTTTCTAGAGTCTATTGAAGGCCCACATAGCTAATTCAGCTGGAGTGAATCGAATATCCTTGATCGGGAAGTCGTAGAATCCCTGGGAGGGAAGGGGGTTGCACCAACTTGGTGAAGGGACTGACGGTGATGACCGGGTGAAGAGGGGATGGATGCAAGCGCATCTTCCAAGCGAACACTTGGAAAGGGTGACACTTCTTGAGCGCTTCAACGCAATCTTTAAAAATAGATGGCCAAAAATAACCAACTCACAATATTGGCGACCATATTGGGGAATGACTGCAGAAATCAACTCTAATCCTAGGTATGCTATATAAATGTAAATGCCAATCAAGACAAGATAAATATCCTACCTCGTCTAGAAGTTCGATGAAGACCACCATTGACCACGTAACTCAAATAACTATACTTGCAAATTGTCCTCAAAAACCAAGATACACAAGCATATGGTGATAATATATAAAGTTAGCACATATGATAGCATAATCCATTAACATTCATAACAAATACGCCCATGGACAAGAAAAGAGTATTTCTATTAAAATATGATCAACAAAAGTGTATGAATGACAAAATTATATGTTGGCACATCTCAGAACCAAGAAACTAAGTCCCATCCAGCTGGGCCTCCACCACTTCAATCCTCCACCAAAGACAAGCTCATATAAGTGAGACGATGAGGTTCTCCATCAAAGAGGGAAGATCTTGGGGGCTGAACAATGTGTTCAAACTTTAAAGGACAAAGGGATGTAGACTCAATATGAAGTGAATAATTCATCAAGAGTAACTTTTCTCTCAAAATTTGAATTCTTCTCCTTTTCCATGGTTTGGATATGGCCCATTTATAGCCTTCAAATGGAACTGAAGGGCTGCGTCAGAACATTTCCAGTATATGGAAGGTCAAGGATCATGGATCTCATGACGTGACATGGAAACTTGACACAATTTTTATTTTTTAGCACCAAACTCGATGTATGTGGGTTGTAGTGGTGCAACCTGCGTATACGCATGTTGTATAACTGATAGGGAGCGTATATGTGGAAAAATATGATTTTTAGCTCTGGAAAGTGCAAAAGGGGACTTCAAGTTTGCATAGGGAAATGGAAAAGGCCTTCTGAGCAAGTTGCATGGGGCGAGGCAAATCTTTCTATAACACCAGGGAAGATTTCAAGTTTTGTTTTATATTCATCACTTGATCCTCCATATCCCGGGGAAAATCTGGTCCAATTATTGTTCTATCAGCTGGATTGTCCCAACTTCATCTCCCAGGGTTAGGTTTTTGGATGTATAGGTTTTTTTTATTACTTCTTGATGCTAAAAAGGCTTGGAGGCCTAATTGTAATGTGCTCAGGAGAATGTGCATAGCCTCCACATCTCTTCTCAAAGATTAGCTACCACCATTCGAGCAAGATTGTTTCATTCTGCATTTTATAGTTTCAACATATTTCTTTATTGAATAGAAGTTAAGTTTCATTGTATCTCTGTTATTGTTCATAATATCTTTGTGTTAATGTTATAGATATGTGTTTCATTTCGTTCTGCTCATAAATCTGGATCAATCTTACCCATATTGGTAATGATGATGGCACATCAACCTATAGGTCAAAGTTTAGAGTCCATTTGTTTAGATACATACCTCTTTTCCCCATGAAGTATGGTGCATTATTGAATGCAAGAGTTATTTCTTCTTTTATCTCAAATAGAAAAGTATAAAAACCCCATCCACATAAGTAATATGAGATTTGGCCCTTTATCAAAGCCATCAATTATTTTTGCATCCAAGGATCCATAGAATTCAAAGAGGGATAAATGCATGTAAATTGCCTAATGAGTCCATTTTTAGTAAGGGCCAAAGCTTTGTCAGGAGGAGCTGAGGTTGGTAGCTTGAATTTAGGAATTTGATCTTCTTTCTTTACAAATCAAAACAGCTATGGTTTGGGTGGTGGCTTACCAAGAGAGTCGACCAATGCCTAGAATGAAATCACCTAAACAAAAGGAGTAGGGAGGAGACCCCCTCTTGGATCCTTCTCTAGGAGGGACTAGAAGGTGATAGAGAGAAGGGATGTTATGCGATTAGGGTTAGGGAAGTAACAATGAGCTACTTAATACAAAATTTTCAATATCCTCACTTGAATTCTATTAGTGACTTAAGTCTCAAGTTAGGATTTTTTTAGGGTTTTTTTAATCATTGTTATTATAAATAGGTGACTTCCTCTATGTATCTACCTTATCATTATATCAATATAATCAATTACTATGCAGTGCAATCTACCCTTGAGGGCATAGGTGCCCCGACTCTTTTCTTCAATTTTGGATCTTAAAAAATGTTTATGTTTTGGTTATTTCTATCACTATAATAATAGATCCACTACAAGGTAATAACAATGTTTCAACAATGTTTTTCTCTTGTTCTGTGCTTTAGAATTTCAAAGAATAAAAAACAAAATTTTGAAGACTAGATCCCAGTCTTATGTGACTATGGGAGAGGTGGAAGAAAGTTTATGACAAAGTTGGCATAAGAAATGAGACAATTGGTGCAAGACAAAGAACTCTTAGATCATAATTCTTTAAACCTAATCTCTATGGAGGAGGAGAATATAAACCCTTACAAATGAAAAGTAACACTATTTTGATGAAAGTTACAATTTCAACTATAAATGTAATTTTTTCCACTTTAAACTGTGATCTAAGGAGGTTTTTGGTAGTTTAGTGGACTCAAGCTGAAAATTGTCATTTGAATAATAGTGGATTGAATTCATGATTTTTTGGGTTACTAAATTCAAAGGAAGGTGATAAAAAATTAAAGTTTAGAACAAGCTTGCTAGAGTGTGGAGCATAGCAGGAGCATTTGCAGCAACAAGAGCATTGGGTGTTTCATTTTCCAAAAATCCTTGGGAATAGAGCGTCCTAGGAGTGTCTTTTTCATATATATATTTTAATATATTATATTGCATTTATATTAAAAAAATCATGCATAATGTCAAATTAATTTCAAAATATATGAAAACATGCATATTTGTGCTACTTGTAGATGAATAGTACATTATTATGAAGTTAGAAATGCCATCCATAGTACAATAATGCTTATATTGAAACTTTAAAAGAAAGCATTTTGAATAAACTAGTAAGAACATTTAAATGAAAAACATAAATGACAAGCAATGTTCCAGCATGGCTTATATTCCCATGTCTCTGGTCTCTAGCCTTTGCATCTACTTGAATCCTCTAGAGACATTAGTCGACACCACCCAATTTTGATGAAACTACCTAATCCAAACCTTAAAATATGGTAGAAAAAGATTAATGTGCCTAATCAATGGGCATCACATAGTAACAAAGTCCCATAAATAAAAACTAGACCTACTCAAAACAAAGGGAGACATGAAGCAATAGACAACTTGAGGACCATTGATGCAGGAGCATCGCTATCAAATCCAGAAAAAAAAACGGATGTGGAAATGAAGTCGACACATCAACGCTTTGAAAGAGCCAAACCGACTCTTAACCAGCTTGATAGCGGTGTGGAGGTTTTCAAATTTTGTGTTAATTAATTTTGTGTATGTAAATTCGGGCCACCGTTTGAAATGATGGAGCGATTGTAAATCCTTACATGACTGTAATATATTACAGGTGTAGGATATTTGCCCTGATTAGTCATTAGGTTGCATTAAATTAAACCGACTAGATAATTGCTAGATTGATAGGTGATAGAACTTAGATAAGATAAAGAGGAGCCAGAGAAAGCGCTCTCGGTTAGACAAGTTTTCATTGAATTTCTTGTAAGGGGATGGTACCTGTAATTACTATTTTTTTCTTGAAATGAATAGAACAGAGGAAATTTATCCAATGGTACTGTGTTGGTATTTTTTCAGAGTTTTATTGTTGTTATGTGTTTTATGAATGTATGAAATCCATGGTAAATGAATAGTTGAATAAGTTTTAAGAGTTCTCTTTTGTAAGTTATGCAAGGAGTGCATACCGAACGCAAGGAGTGCGTGTGAGAGAGTCTTTTTCGACTCGGAGCTCAGAAGAGATAGCGTGGGATTTTTATATGCAGAGTGTGCATATTAAGCGCAAGGAGTGCGTAGGCAAATTCTTTGACTTGGAGAAAAAAATTGGTTTCTCGTAAGCCAGTGAAGAGGTCAGTTGTAAGGAGTGCACAGAACCAGAAATCGACTAAGTGTTGAAGAAATTCCTTTGAGAAATTCAAGGTTCGAAGGAAGGACAAGTATGGAGGATTTAGCGGGAAAAATCCTTCAGAAGAAAAAAAAATTCGAACGCTGGACAAGATCAAGGGTTAAGATCTATCCAGGAGGAGCTAAATCATTCAAGACTGTTAGATTTTGAAGAATTTGCATGTTGGTTAGTTGCGAGGATCCTTCAGGAATTCGCAAATCAGAAAATTGGAAGTGAAGAGGAGTGAAAACCCCCGAAGCATGAAATCGCGAAGAGGATCTCGATCGTTGGTTGCTGGAGAAATATGGACCATCGATTTCTAGGGGGAATTTAGAATTTCGCAAGTCAGGAGAAAGGAGGTAGGCAATAACCCAACTTTGAGAAACGCGAAGTCCCAAACCGCGAGAAAATATCTAGACCGTTGAGTTGCGGGAGATATCAGACTGTTGATCTAAGGTGATTGAAGTCGAGAGTTCGGACTTCGGGAGAAGGGAGGAGAGCCAATTCACAAGTTCGCGAATTGTGAAGTCCTGAAGCACTCGAAAGAGTGGCCCTAGGTCATAGCGAAGGGTAACATAGACGGAAGGTTAAGGAAGGAGCTAGCATTTGTTAAGCTCTATTTGGAGTTCAGAAGATCGGAGAGTCGGGTTAACTCACAGCGGAATACCCGAAGTCGTGAAACATGAAGTGCCTTTTGGTTAGGCCTGTGGTCACCGCTAGTGGTCATGTGGAGGGGAATATTACACCTAGTGGTAGTTTATGCAGGTAGAGTTTTGTAAAAGAACCTATGGTTCTAGTTGTTGAAGATTACAGTTGAGACCCGAAGGGCCATTTCGGCTCAAAATCTTGAAAGATCCTAGACCGGGAGGTCGCAAAACCCTTGGAGAGAAGGGGGTCTGCACCAAGTGGTATCAGAGCTTGAAAAAAACTCGAAGTTGTATTATGTGTGTTAGGAATAGTTGATATAATGCTGCCAAGGATAAGCGTAGATCTACCTATAACAACTCGTGTTGTAGGAAGAGAAGTGAGAGAAATTCGTGCAAGGTTAGAAGCAATGGAAGAAATGAAAAGGATAACATTTTCCGCTGGAGACGTCAATGATGTAGAGAGTGAAGAAATAGAAGTTGAAGAAGCTACAGGGAAGATGCAGGCGACAAACGCTTCTTGAAAGTTGTTATGAAGTTGGGAGCCAAAGAAAAGATAGACATTCCAATGTATGAAGGTAACTTGGATGTCGAAGAGCTACTGAACTGAATAAGGTCCATGGACAAGTATTTATACTATGAAGATGTCGATGAAGGAAGGAAGGTGAGACATGTTGTCACTAGATTAAAGGGGCACACAACACTATGGTGGGATGAACTACAAACAAAGAGAAGGAACAAAGGAAAACAAACAATAAAGAATTGGGATAGGATGATAGCCAAACTGAAGGCTAAATTCATACCTAAGGATTACCAGATAAGTCTATTCATAAATTTGCAGAACCTGAGACGGAGGGGTACGACAGTGAAAGAATATACAAAAGAATTTGATATGCTGAATATTCAGACTGGACAAAGGGAGAAGGATGATGAAAATGTTGTCAGGTATGTAAATGGCTTGAGGTATGAAATTCAGGATGAGATTAGCATGATGGTATTAAATATAGTGGAATTTGCTTATCAGATTACATTGAAGGCAGAAGAAAAGTTGGCCAGGAGCTAGAGTCAGCGAAATAGAAGAAGAGGCTTGAATAGAGGTAAGGGGATTGTCTATGATAAGGCACTGAAAAATAAGGATGAGAATTAGAAATCATATGGTCACTTTGAAAGGGGAGGAAGTTCCCAAGAAGACAGTTTGGTGGGAGAAATTAGTTTCCTCTAGGAAGAGGAATAGGTAGAGGAGGTGGAGTTAAATGTTATGCATGTGGAAAGACAGGACACATGTCTTGGGAATTTTCGGAGAGGAAGAATGAAGGAGGAGGAGAAGCACACATTTATGAATCCTAGAAGAATGTGGAAGAAGAGGCAGCAAAAGGAGGACATAACCTTATGATGAGGAAAGTTCTTTTGAAGCCAGAGAAGGAAATAGAAAGCTCAGTTCAACAAACGAGGTTGTTCAGGACTGCTTGTAAAACAAAAGACAAAGTTTGCAAGATGATTATAGACAGTGGGAGAACTGATAATCTAGTCTCTACAGAAATGGTGGAGAAATTGGAGCTAGAGACAACTGCACACCCAAGACCGTATAAATTTTTGTGGTTGCAGAAAGGACATCAAGTAATGGTAGGTCAATAATGAAAAGTTGAATTTAAAATAGGAAGCTATAAAGATGAGATTCTGTGTGATGTAATTCCTATGGATGTTTGTCATATTTTGTTGGGGAGACCATGGCAGTTTGATAGGAATGCCATTCATGATGGGAGGAAATATACTTATACTCTGGAAAAAAATGGTAGAACCCACATGTTACTACCAATAGAAGAGAAGAAAGAAAAGGAAGAAACCAACAAAAGAATATTTCTCATGAGTGTGAAGGAACTCTTGAAGGAAATCAAGAAAGATCAAGAAATGCAATTTCTTGTAGTAAGGAAGATGAGAGTTATCCTTACCAATACTTCTATGGATGATTTACCTGAAGAAATCGAGGAATTGTTAGAGAATTTTGTTGTCATAGTAGTGGATGAGTTGCCTCACTCATTACCACCCATTAGGAGTATTAGCCATCATATTGACTTGATTCTAGGAGCCAGTTTGCCAAATAAAGAAGCATATAGGTTGATACCTCAAGAGAATGAAGAAGTTAAGAATCAAGTTCAGGAGTTGTTGGATAAAGGTTTAGTCAAGGAAAGTCTAAGCCCATGTGCAACACTGACTGTATTGAGTCCAAAGAAAGATGGGGGATGGAGAATGTGTACAGATTCCAGAGCCATCAACAAGATTACCATCAGGTATAGATTTTCTTTACCCATGATGGATTATATGATGGATTGTTTGAGTGGAGCAAGCTATTTTTCAAAAATAGACTTGAAGAGTGGATATCATCAGATAAGAATGAGAGAGGGAGATGAATGGAAAACAACATTCAAGACAAATGAAGGTTTGTTTGAATGACTAGTCATGCCATTTGGATTGACAAATGCTCCAAGCACATTTATGAGGTTGATGAATGAAGTAATGAAGGACTTCATAGGTAAATTTTTCATTGTCTATCCGAATGATATATTAGTTTTCAGCAAAACAAAGAAAGAACATTTAAAGCATTTGACATTAGTGATGAGGAGATTGCAGCAGGAAAAGTTGTTAATAAACTTGATAAAAAGTTCTTTTATGAATACATAACTCATATATCTAGGTTTTGTGATCTCTTCAAATGAATTGAAGATGGATCCAGAGAAGGTGAGAGCAATCAAAGAATGGATGTCACCAAGGAGCATATTTGAGGAGAGAAGTTTCCATGGGTTAGCAAGTTTTTATAGAAATTTTAGTGGTATATGTGCACCCATAATGGACACTGTGAAAAATAAACATAAGTATTTTAATTGGATAGAGGATGCTGAGAAAAGCTTTAGAGTGTTGAAAAACAAGATAACAGAATAACCAATTCTGGTTTTACCAGATTTTGGAAAAACATTTCAGGTGAGATGTGATGCAAGTGGAATAGCCATTGGAGCAGTCTTGAGTCAAGATAATAGGCCAGTTGCTTATTTTAGTGAAAATTTGAATGACGCTAAGGAGAAATATTCTACATATGAAAAGGAGTTTTATGCAGTGATTCAAGCTTTGAATAAATGGAGACATTATTTAATTCCAAAGGAGTTTGTTTTGTATAGTGATAACCAAGCTTTGCAATTTATTACTAGGCAAGAGAAGTTGAATCAGAGGCATGCTAAGTGGGTAGAGTTCATGCAGAATTTTACTTTTGTCATTAAACATATTTCTGGAAGTGCTAATAAAGTTGCAGATTCTTTGAGCAGGAGGAGTTTAGTCACTGAACAAGGTTGTCAGTGGGATCAAATTCTGGCACTGGCAGAATTTGCATTTAATAATTCAGTTAACAGGAGCATTGGAAAAAGTCCATTTGAGATAGTATATGGAAGATAGCCAAGAGGGGTTGCAGAATTGAGAGAATTGAATTAATATGAATTCAGGAGTGTTGGAGCAGAAGATTTTTCTATAGAAATGAAAAGACTTCATGATCAAGTTAGGAGGCAGATACAAGATAGTAATCAAAAGTATAAGGATAGAGTTGATCAGAAAGGAAGGGAAGTTCAATTTAAAGTGGGAGATGAAGTTTTAGCTCATTTGAGAAAGGAAAGGTTTCCAAGAGGAAGATGAAGAAGATAGGACCACGCAAGATCCTTAAGAAATTTGCAGCAAATGCTTACGAGATCAAGTTGCCAGACAATGTTGGGATATCACCAATATTCAACGTTGCAGACTTGTATCCTTATAACAGAGATGACGCATGAGAATTAGATGATCAGGAAGAGATTCAATGGGAAGAACAGATGCCCATAGTATAAAAACCTCAGATGGAGAAAATTTTGGAACAAAGAGTTGGAAAGAAAACCAGAAGAAAGATGTATCCTGAATATTTGGTAAAGTGGAAGGATTACCCTGTAGAAGATTCAAGTTGGGTAACTGAACCTGATATTTTGAAGCATGGAAAAACAATGTGAGAGCTCATGGACATGAATCCATGAATATTTTGGCCAGAGGAGTATGATGCAGGAGCATCTCTATCAAAGCCAGAAAAAAAAATAAATAAAAAAAAATCGGACGTGGAAATGAAGTCGACACATCAATGCTTGGAAAGAGCCAAACCGACTCTTAACCATCTCTGTAGCGGTGTGGAGGTTTTTGAATTTTGTGTTAATTAATTTTGTGTATGTAAAGTCGGGCCACCATTTGAAATGACAGAGCGATTGTAAATCCTTACACGACTGTAATATATTACAGGTGTAGGATATTTGTCCTGATTAGTCATTAGGTTGCATTAAATTAAACTGAGTATATAACCGCTAGAGTGATAGGTGATATAACTTAGATAATATAGAGAGGATCCAGAGAAATCACTCTCGGTTAGACAAGTTTTCATTGAATTTCTTGTAAAGGGATGGTACCTGTAGTTACTGTTTTTTTCTTGAAATGAATAGAACATAGGAAATTTATCCAATGGTACTGTGTTGATATTGTTTCAGAGTTTTACTGATGTTATGTGTTTTATGAATGTATGAAATCCATGGTGAATGAATAGTTGAATAATTTTTAAGAGTTCTCTTATGTAAGTTATGCAAGGAGTGCATATCGAACACAAGGAGTGCATGTGAGAGAGTCTTTTTCGACTCGGAGCTCAGAAGAGATAGCATGGGATTTTTATATGCAGAGTGTGCATATTAAGCACAAGGAGTGCGTAGGCGAAGTCTTTGACTTGGAGAAATAATCTTTTTTCTCGTAAGCCAGTGAAGAGCTTAGTTGCAAGGAGTGCACAGAACTAGAAATTGACTAAGTGTTGAAGAAATCCCTTTGAGGAATTCAAGGTTCGAAGGAAGGACAAGTACAGAGGGTTTAGCGGGAGAAATCCTTCAGAAGAAAAAAAAAAATTTGAAAGTTGGACAAGATCAAGGGTTAAGATCTATCCAGGAGGAGCTGAATCATTTTAGACTGTTAGATTTTGAATAAGTTGCATGCTAGTTAGTCGCGAGGATCCTTCGTGAATTTGCGAATCGGAAGATTGGAAGTGAAGAGGAGTGAAAACCCCCGAAGCACGAAATCGCGAAGGGGATCTCGACCGTTGGTTGCTGGAGAAATAAGGACCGTCGATTTCTAGGGGGAATTCGGAATTTCGTGAGTCGGGAGAAAGGAGGTAGGCTATCACCCAAATTCACAAAAAGTGAAGTCCTGAACCGCAAGAAAAGATCTGGATCGTTGAGTTATGGGAGATCTCAGACCGTTGATCTGAGGTGATTGAAGTCAGGAGTTTGGACTTCGGGAGAAGGGAGGAGAGCCAATTCACAACTTCGTGAATTGCGAAGTCCCGAAGCGCTCGGAGAGTGGCCCCAGGTCATAGCGAAGGGTCACATAGCCAGAAGGTTAAAGAAGGAGCTAGCGTTTGTTAAGCTCTATTCGAAGTTCGGAAGAACGAAGAGTTGGGTTGAACTCACAATGGAATACCCGAAGTCGTGAAACGTGAAGCGCCTTTTGGTTAGGCCTATGGTCACCGTTGGTGATCACGTAGAGGGGAAGATTACGCCTGGTGCTATTTTACGTAGGTAGAGTTTTGTAAAAGAACCTGTGGTTCTAGTCGTTGAAGATTACAGTGGAGACCCGAAGGGCCATTTCGGTTTAGAATCTTGAAAGATCCTAGACCGGGAGGTTGCACAGCCCTTGGAGAGAAGGGGGTCTCCACCAACAATCCAGATCATTAGGCATTGGGCGAGGAACTTGTTTGGCGGGTCGAATGAGAGTTTGACGATCACGTCACTGATTTTGGAGGTTTGTGCAGTCCAAGATATGAACGCCACTTCAAGTCAACGCAGACGTCCGCCAAATATGGACTTCTTTACCTTCCATTAAAGCGCTATTTGATATCATTAGCTATGTTTATTATATTTCTTGCATGCGTGTGATTGTTGCGAATCAAATTTCTTCACATGTCAATTTAACATATTTCCAATCAATCGCAACTATTTAATGATGGGAAATCACGTTCATGTCAAATTTCAACGAAGTGTTGTATTGCCTCAGATTTCACGAAGATATTTTATAATATAGACAAGGGCACTGAATTTGGCATATCGTATCGTCTGATTGATTTTGCTCGGAGTAAGCTAACTCGGGAGTAATCTTCCCTTCCAAGTTTCGTTTTTCAAAAAAAAATTCAGGGGTAGTCTGAGTTTTGCATGGGTCAATGTTCCATGCATTTCAAAACCTTACCTTAGGGGTTATGCTCCATTTTAAACCAACCCAGATGCTCAGAAAATTGATCAAAGTTCTCGATTGACCAAAATTTTTAAAATGGATGGCTGGAAAAGTAACTCGGAAGGGAAAATTGCTCTGAGTTAGCCCACTCCGATTTTGCTCAACTCAGGCACAGCGTTTGCAGATTCCTCTGCATGTGGTGTTGTTGTTATCATATAAGGTTTTATTGGTTTCTATTTTTATTTTAATATTAAACCGTACACTAGTGTACCTTTGCGTATAAAGGGAGATTGACCATGCACTACTCCTGGGAATTCATAGAGACGACTCAAGAGGAGGTGAAGCACTACAAATACTTTTGGACTACCATGTGAACTGAAAAATCTGAGAGTAAGTTATAAATCTAGTGAATTAATGGAAGAGAATTAAATTCCAAGATATGTAATTGGAGAAGAGAAGGTCTAACTCCAAATACGAAATAGAAGAGAAAGCTCAACTATGTAACTGAAGAAGAGTTTCCGTTCTAGAGAACCACAATAAAAGAAGAAAAGTTTCAGTTTCTAATCATGCTAATCTAAAATATGGAGAGACTAAGACCTATGGATTGTAATCGGAAACCAAATTGACATATTATTTAATACAAAGAGTTAGATTGTATCCCTTTCCTTCAGTTTTCTATTATTTAGATTATTAATTCTGTCAAAATTTAATTTTGTATCATTTACATATTATGATTGCTTAAATAGACTACTTCCGTAATAATTGTGCACTCTAATAAGACCAATCTACTTCTATAGTATTAGAAAGTTACAAAATAATCTCTTATATGAATGCATGTGGCTCATGGTTCCCACTCACGGAAATCGAAGGGGGAGAGGCACGCCAGATTGGACGAGGGAGTAGTTGGTGGATTATAGATTAGATTAGAGTAGTTGTTTTTTACTATTTGAGCGGGGATCAATTTGGGAGGAAAGAATTATATTTCAATTTAAAGGTTCCATTTCATTTTAATTTTAAATATTTTTTTTTTCATAAAATGAACATTTTAATTTTACATATTTTTTTCATAAAATAAATATTTTATAATTTATTAATTGTGAAAAAATTAACTCTTAACTTATGATTCTTCAAACATAATAATTATTAAGACATATGAATTTATTCTCCAAATAATTAATAATTACATGTAACATATAAAACAAATTAATAATTAATAATTAAATTTTATATTAATTTATATACAATATTATACAATTTTAGATAATAGTAATAAGTGGGTAATAGTAACTTATGATGAAGAATTTGAACATTTAAGATTTAAGAGGATCATGATAACACTTCAATATAAATATAAATATAATTATATATTTGTTAAGTGAAATATAAAGTGATTGTTCTCCTGCACCAGTTACAATGAAAATGTCTAATAATATTTCAATATAAATATAAATAAGATCATATATTTGATAAGTGAAATGGAAAATGATTAGGTATAACTAGAAAATTTTATTCTGCAATTGAGAAACTACTCCATCACACCAGTTCTTTTATAATTATTGAGTTAAAACTTAACAATATACCTTGAAACTTACAATGTTTTATCATATAAGGTTTTATTGGTTTATGTTTTTATTTTAATATTAAACCTTACACTAGTGTACCTTTACGTATAAAGGGAGATTGACCATGCACTACCCCTTTGCCCACAAGCTCAATTGGAATTATAACATTGAGAAAAGGATTATTGGGGGATGGAAAGTTTATTATGGGCTTGAAAACAATTGTAAATCAGTTAATGTTTGGAGTTGGGATAAGAAGAAACTCCTCTTTGAGACTCTTGTTACACCTGTTATTCTTTATCGATGTGAAGTCTGGGGATTTAGTATCTCTCGTGAATCCTCGAGAAATATAGAGCAAATACAAAAGAATTTTATAACCTATAATCTCAAAATTAAAGGAAATATGCCCTATCCCATCCTCCTCTTAGAAACAAGCCTCTCCCCCATTGAGAGCATGGCTATGACTAGATACCTAATGTATAAGAACAAGTTAAACAACATGGAAGACAAGAGGCTACCTAAAATTGCTTCAAAATCAAGTCATAACCACCATCAACTCAAGCGAGGATGGCATAAAGACGCCCAATATTGGCTAAGCTACTGGGGAATCATGGAAGAAACCATTTTGCAGAATAAAGATACTATTAAAAAAAACGTCAAATCAAAATTTAAGGAGAAATTGTGGTGTGATAAAGAGTTAGAGGAAAAGAGAAAGTTAAGGTATTATAAAGATGCAATCAACCCTANTTCTCACGAGCTCCATAGTGAAATTGGGCGTTGGTCAATTCCTAAAACGCCATGGGATGAAAGAGTGTGTCACTGATCCGTATTTTACGAGAAAAATGAAATGAATACATATTATTAGCAGGTGCTTAACACAAAATATCAGAGATACAGTAAAACTGGTTTTCTATTCAATAACAAAATAAGATGAAACTATAAAATGCAGCGGAAACAAGCTTGCTGGAATGGTGGCGACTTATCTCTGAGAAGAGATGTGACAGCAGTGCGCATTTGCAAGAAGAAGGTTACAATGAGGCTCTCAAGGAATTTTTACAATAAGAAAGAATACCAAAAACCCTAGACATCCAAAAACCTAACCCTAGGAGATGAAGCGCCAAAAGTCATGTGGGCCCCGTTTGGGTAAGTTAATACATCAACTTCCCAGGGTCGTAACTTTTGCATGTGATTTCCATTTTAGGCGTGTGATAGCCCGTTGAAAAGGTATCATCGAGGATATTCATTTTGGGGGATCAATCATGCCTTCGGCTATCATTGAGGAGCTCGATCCTGAAAATCCTTCATTTAGGCCCTCAAAATGGCCTCGGAAGTTAAAATTGCTAAAAATAGTAAATTGTCAAAATTGTCAGAAAACTGTTTTCAGTCAGTTGGAAAAGGTGCGTGGCCACCGATATCCATCTGGATCAATCCTCCCTCCTTAGGAAGAAATGGTCTCCATTGCATTGAGTTCCCCCATCAGATGAGGAAATTTATGCTGAATTTGGGCCCAGGTGAGCCACTTGCCTTGGTGCAGGAGTTGCCCTGCTTTGACGACTCGATAAAGATGGATCCTTTGTTGTCGAGTGCCCTTGATCTGTCTATCCACAATCTGATCATTGGATGCCTGTTGTATGTAGTTGGGGTTGAGCTCTGTTGGTGTTAGTTGTTCTGCTACTTCTGAGGTGTCCAATAATGGTGGGAAATAAGGGTGAAGGAGATCCATGTTGAACACTGGGTGCATGCCAAGGAAAGGAGGAATGTTGAGCTCAAAATAATTATCCCACATGGCTTTGGTGATAGTGTATGACCCATAACAGAGTGGGCGAAGATTCCGATGGGGTCCTGTAAGGCGTTCTTTCTGCAAGTGCAACCAAACTTTTTCACCCACCTGAAACTTATGTGGAACCCGATGTTGATCATGGCGTTGTTTGTACTTGTCATTGGACTTCTGTAGGATATCTTGAACCTATTGGTGGATGTGATGGATCTGCTCAATGAACCGGGTGGCTTTGTCAGCTTAAGTTAGAGCAGGAGATGAGTCGGTCGAGGTGATCGCAAGGGAAAGTGCAACATCTATGGGACCCAATGGTTGGAATCCCAACCCCACTTGAAAGGGGTTGTGTCCGATTGAGCTATGTAGGCCTTGGTTGTAGCTATGATGGACATAGGGAAGGTTCTCATCACATGTGCGAGGGTGCTTTGAATTATACATGCAAAGGATATGCACAATCATTCGATTTACAA
>JASDQU010500691.1:36372-86982 GCA_032191745.1 Picea mariana | reverse complement strand
ACAGTTTCCCTGTTACTTTATGTTTTCATGAATGAATGAGTTATGTTATTGAAAGTATGATAATTTGAAGCATTTGAATAAACTTCAACCATTTCTCTTTGTCGAGTTCATGCAAGGTTTGCATACAGTCTAGAAGGAGTGTGCTCACATATTTTGTTTTGACTCAAAATCTCAGAGGAGATAGTGTGAAACTTTCATTTGCAAAGAGTGAAAAGAGATTGCTGCAAGGTGTGTGCAGTTGCCCACAAGAAGCTAAGTATTGCATAAAAATATGTTGCAAGGAGTGCACATATTCAAAGTTCGACTAAGTGTCAAATTGGCCCTTGGAGGAGTCAGAGGGCTCGAGAAGTGAATCTTAGAAGAGATAACAGGGAGCTTAGGTCAAGTGTTGCAAGGAGTGCACATGGACAAGAATCAACTAAGTGTCAAAAACTGGACTTCAAAGCCCAAGGAGTGTGTAGAGAGATTTATTTTGAAGAAATAACTAACTTTGAATTTTGTTAGGGATTTTGAGTTCATAAGGAGTACATTGGAATCAAGCTCAGGAGAGACAACCACCAAGAATCAATAGGAAGAGAGAAATCTGTTGAAATTTGTTAAGTGACGGTTGATATCCCTTCAGAAGGAATCAAGATCATGAACAACCATTAGATCTCAAAAAGGTGGGGGAGGTTACAGCTCAAAGACCTTTGAAATTCACATGTTCAGAGTTTTCCATTTGAGAGGGAAGAAAATCTTCTGAAGTTAAGGAACCCAAAGTACATCTAGACCGTAGATCCATTTAGAGGAAGTGAGATCGTCCTATATTGTTAGATCTGAAAAAAGGTTCACGTTTTTAGCCATGAGTTCTTCTGGGGATTCGCGGATCAGAAGATTCAGAGTATCGAGGAGTCAAGAATCCGTAAATCACGAAGTCGCGGAGCGCGAGGAGATCGATACCGTTGGTTATTGAAGGGGGCGTTAACCATAGATATGGCTCTGAATAACTCCATTGGTTCGGAGTTCACGTAGGAAGAGACCAGCTGCACACAAGACAAAAGAAACTCGAAGTTCTGAAGCACTAGGAGGCTTAGCCCCAGACCATAGCCCGAGGTTGTATGAAGAAGGTGGGGCTAGAGGAAAGGAGGTAGCGCCCAAGAATTCAGATTTTGTGAAAGCATTAAGGAAGGGGCCCGAAGGTTCCATAGGACTTGCGCTTAAAGAGAAAAAGGGACCTGTGTAAAATGGTCCAGGACCATTCAAGGTCTGAAAGGGCTAATCCAGCTCAAGAGATCTAATATCCTTGACCTGTAGGTCAAGTAGCCCCGAGGAGAGAAAGAGGGGTCTTTGTCAAGTGGTATTAGACCTAGAGAAGAACTCAAAGTTGTACTTTGTGTGTGAGAACCAGTCAGCAGAATGCCACCAAGGAAACACGTGGAGTTGCATGTATACAATTGAGTTGTCAAAAGGGAAATAAGGGAACTGTGTGCTAGGTTGGAAGTGATGGTAGCAATGCAAAGAAGAGCACCTGATGCTAGTGAGATCAGTGAGGCAGAAAGTAAAGAGATGGAGGTTGAAGAAGTCACAGGGGGGGATGTTGTCTAAGAATGCTCACTAAAAGATGTTGTGAAGTTGGGAGCTAGAGAAAATATATACATCCCAATGTATGAAGGAAATTTGGATGTTGAAGAGATGTTGGATTGGATAAGGTCCATGAAAAAGTATTTCGACTATGGATGTGTTGATGAGGAAAAGAATGGGAGACATGTTGTCACCATACTTAAAGGACATGCATCATTGTGGTGGGATGAACTGCAGGCTGATTGGAGGATCAAAGGAAAACAAAAGATAAAGAGTTGGGATAGAATGGTAGCCAAGATGAAGACTAAGTTCATGCCCACAGATTATCAAATAAATATGTTCAGGAGAATGTAGAACTTGATACAGAAGGGAATGACAATAAAGGAGTACACAAATGTTTTTTACAAGATGAACATCAGGACTTGATAGAGGGAGAGAGATGAAGAGAAAGTTTCCAGGTACATAAATGGCCTGAGATATGAGATCTAAGATGAAATCAGCATGATGTCGGGGAGAATAGAAGAGGAGGCATATCAATATGCACTAAAAGCAGAGGAGAAGTTGGCCAGAAAACATAGCCAGCAAGGCAGGGGTAGAAGCTCGAATAGAGGTAAAGGAGTTTCCCATGATAAGGCATAGAAGCCCCAGGGTGAGGATGAGAAAACCCACAATCACTCAGAAAGAAGAGGAAGCTCCAGAGGGAGACAACGTGGTGGAAGAAATTATTTTTTCAGAGGAAGAGGAAGAAGAAGATGAGGGGAGATAATATGTTATACCCGTGGAAAACCAGGACACAAGTCTTGGGAATATCCAGAGAGAAAGAAATAAAGAGAAGGAGAAGATCACATTTTAGAAGCACATAAAAGGAATGTTGAAGAAGAAGGTGCAGAAGATGGAAAATATCTGATGCTGAGGAAGGTTCTCTTGAAGCCAGAACCAGAAGTTGAAAATCCAATGCAGAGGAACAATTTGTTCAAGACAGCTTGGAAGACTAAAAACAAAGTATGCATGGTGATAATTAATAGTGGTAGCACTGACAATATAGTATCCACAAAGATGGTGTATAAATTGCAGTTGGAGACAACTACACATCCAAATCAATATAAGGTCTCATCGTTGCAAAAAGGACACCAGGTAACCATAACTAAACAATCCCTTGTTGAATTTAAAATAGGTGGATATAGAGATAAGATTTTGTGTGATGTAATTCCCATGGATGTATTTCATGTTTTGTTGGGAAGACCATTCCAGTTTTACAGGAATGTCATTCATGATGGGAGAAATAACACTTACAGTTTGGAAAAGAATGGTAGGACACACATGTTTCTCCTAATAGAGGAGAAGAAAGTGAAGGAAGATGTCAGCACAAGCATACTTCTCATGAGTGGGAAAGAACTCCTGAGGGAATCTAAGAAGAAAGAGGAGATCCATTTTTTCATTGTGAGGAAACCCAAAGTTGTCCTTACAAGTACTTCTATGGATGATCTTCCTGAAGAAGTTCAGGAGCTGTTGGATAATTTCACTAACATAGTAGTGGATGAGTTTCCTAACTCATTGCCACCTATCATAAGTATCAACCATCATATTGACTTGATACCAGGAACAAGTTTTCCGAACAAAGCATCATACAGATTGACACCTCAAGAGAATGAGGAGGTAAAGAAGCAAGTCCAGGAATTATTAGACAAGGGTTTGGTCAGAGAAAGATTGAGTATGTGTGCAGTACCAACTATGTTGAGTGCAAAGAAGGATGGAGGATGGAGAATGTGTATAGACTCAAGGGCCATAAACAAGATCACCATTAGGTACATATTTCCTTTTCCTAATATGGATGACTTAATGGATTGCTTATGTGGAGCAATTTTGTTTTCAAAAATAGATTTGAAAAGTGGATATCACTAGATAAGAATGAGATAAGGTGATGAGTGGAAGACAACCTTTAAGAGGAATTAAGGGTTGTATGAGTGTCTTGTTATGCCATTTGGCTTAACAAATGGCCCAAGTTCTTTTGTGAGACCGATGAATGAAGTATTGAAGGATTTCATTGGTAAGTTTGTGATTGTATATTTGGATGATATACTGGTCTTCAGTAAAATTGAAGAAGAGGATTTGAGACATCTAACATTACTGATGAGGAGATTAGAGCAGGAGAAGTTGTTGATAAATCTGAAGAGGTCCTCTTTTATAAAGACAAAACTCATTTACTTGGGTTCCGTGATCTCTTCAAATGAATTGAAGATGGATCCCGAGAAGGTCAGAGGAATCAAAGAATGGCCATAACCAATGAGTATGTTTGAAGTGAGAAGCTTCCATGGATTAGCAAGTTTCTATAGGAAGTTCATTAGAAATTTCAGTGGAATTTCTGTGCCAATGATGGATACAGTGAAGAAGAGACACAAGTCTTCTAAATGGACAGAAGAAGATGAGAAGAGTTTCAATATATTGAAGGAGAAGATAACAGAATGACCAATTTTGATCTTGCCAAATTTTGGGAAAACATTTCAAATAAGATGTGATGCAAGTGGAGTTGCAATTGAAGCAGTCTTCAGCCAAGACAATAGGCATGTTTCATATTTCAGTGAGAAGTTGAATTATACTAAGGGAAAGTATTGCACACATGACAAAGAATTTTATGCCATAATTCAAGCCTTGAAGAAAGGGAAGAACTACCCTGTTCCAAAGGAATTTGTCTTATATAACAATAACCAAGGTTTACAATTCATAAACAGATAGAAGAAGTTAAACCAGAGACATGCTAAGTGGATAGAGTTTATTCAAAATTTCACCTTTTTCAATAAACATATTTATGGTAATACTAACAAGGTTGTTGATGTGTTGAGCAAGAGATGTCTTATTCTATAGGAATTTCAGGTCAAGACCTTAGGGTTTGAACATCTTAAGGATGTGTATTTTGATGATCCATATTTTGAGGAAGCATATGAAGCATGTGAAAACCACGTACTAAAAGATAGAATCTAGTGGACAGAGTACATGATTCAAGATAGATTTTTTTTTAAAGGTTTACAATTGTGCATACCAGGGTGCTCGATGAGGGAAAATATGTTGAATGAAAAACATAATGGAGTTCTGGCAAGACATTTCATCCATGACAAGACATTTTCACAATTGAACAGTTCATACTATTTTCCAGGTATGAGAGAAAAGGTGAAAATGTTTTTGAACAAATGTAATATTTTCTAGTATGAAAAAGGAGGGAACCAAAACACTCGATTGTATCAGCCATTTCCTATTCTAGATAGGCCTTGGGATGCGATAAGCATGGATTTTGTGTTGGAATTACCAAGAACCTAGAGGGGAATTGATTCCATATATGTTCTAGTGGATAGATTTTCGAGGATGAAACACTTTATCCCATTCTGGAAGACTAGTGATGCAACAGATGTTGCAAATGTTTTTTTCAAGGAAGTTGTGAGACTTCACAGATTGCCCAGGAGCATTGTCTTAGACAGAGACACTAAATTTGTTGGTCATTTATGGATAATGTTATGGAAAAAACTGGGAACAAAACTATATTTTATTTCATCATATCACCCTCAGAAAGATGGACAGACTGAACTGGTAAATAGGAGTTTAGGAAATTTGCTGAGAAGTTTGGTCACTAAACATCATAGCCAATGGGATCAAATTTTGTCACAAGCAGAGTTTGCATATAATAATTCACCAAACAGAAGTACAGGAAAGATTCCATTCCAAATATTCTATGGGATGATTCCAATATGGGTGTCAGAGTTGAGGGACATGGCACAGAGTGAATTCAGAAGTGCTAGAGCAGAAGACTTCGCTATAGAAATGTAGAAGTTTCGTGATCTGATCAAAAAGCAGTTGTAGAACAACAATGCAAAGTATAAACATAGAGTTGATCAACACATAAGAAAACTTCAATTTGAAGTGGGAGATCAAGTTTTAGCACACTTAAGGAAGGAAAGTTTCCCAAGAGGAATATGTAACAAGCTGAAGTTGAAGAATATTTGACCATGCAAGATCCTAAGAAAATTTGGTAACAATGCTTATGAGCTAGAGCTGCGAGAGGATGTGGGAATATCACCATATTCAACGTTTCAGACCTGTATCCTTACAGGGAAGATGGCATTGAGAGATCATAATATCAAGAGAAGATTTGGTGGGAGAAGCAAATGCTTGTAGAAGAAAATCTCTAGATGGAGAAGATTAGCAAGAGGAAGACCTACTTTGAATATTTGGTCAAGTGGAAGGGACACCCGATAGAAGATGCCAGTTGGGTAAGTGAAGTTGATGTCTAGAAGCATGGAAGGTCAGTGCAGGAGCTCATGGACATGAGTTCATGATTTTTCTTCCCAGAGGAGTATAATGTAGGAGCATCATCAACAAATCCACATGGGATGACAGCTCAGTGCTTAGCGTTCCTTTTGAGTAAAAATTTAAATTTTGAAAGATGGTGTACCTCAGAGAAATTTGAGTAAAATATTAATTAGAGAAATTAATGGGAAGAGGTTGAATGATCCCCTCAAAGCCAAAAGAGATCAGATCGTCCTGTAGATATTTGATTTTGGCGTAGAAATGAAGAATCACCTTAAATTGTCTATCACATAAATTGATGTAATAGGACTTAAGTGGCTGTAGAATTTAATTTCAATCAGATAGGCAGTTGGAGGAAACTCAAGAGGACCTCTTGTATAAGTAGATGCTTTGTATACCTGAATAAGGTTAGTTGCAGAATAA
This sequence comes from Picea mariana, assembly GCA_032191745.1. Classification (NCBI taxonomy): domain Eukaryota; kingdom Viridiplantae; phylum Streptophyta; class Pinopsida; order Pinales; family Pinaceae; genus Picea; species Picea mariana. Next base: position 80,703 of record JASDQU010500691.1, on the reverse strand, counting down.
GAGATAGTTGTTACTAAATGTAAGATGTTTCAGGTTGTAGCCATTTTACATTTTGAATGAATATAAAAGAGGGATATTGAACCAATGCATGGTGTAACTATTGTTTATATTTTCCCTGTTACTTTCTGTTTTCAAGAATGAATGAGTTATTTTATTGAAAGTATCATATTGTGAATCATTTGAATAAGCTTCAATCATTTCACTTCGTCAAGTTCATGCAAGGTGTGCATACAGTCTGCAAGGAGTGCATTGAGAGAGTTTGTTTCGACTCGAAAGCTTAGAGGAGATAGTGTCAAATTGCCATTTGCAAAGAGTGCAAAGAGACTGTTGCAAGGTGTGCGTAGTCACCCTTAAGAAGCTAAGTATTATGTAAGAATCTGTTGCAAGGAGTGCACAGATTTGAAGTTTGACTAAGTGTTGAAGTAGCCCTCAAAGGAGTCAAAGGTCTCAAGAAGTGAAGTTTAGAAGAGATAAAAGGGATCTTAGGCCCAGTGTTGCAAGGAGTGCACATGGAAAAGAATCGACTAAGTGTCAAAAACGTGACTGTGAAGCGCAAGGAGTTCATAGAGAGACTTATTTTGAAGAAATCACTAAGTCTGAATTTTTTCATAGATTCTGAGTTTGCAAGGAGTGCGTCAGAATCAAGCTTAGAAGAGACAGTGACCAAGAATCAATAGGAAAGTAGAAATTTGTTGAAAGTTGCAAAGTGATGGTCGATATCCCTTTGAAAGGAATTGAGATCACGAACATTTGTTAGATCTCAAAAAGGCGGGGGAGGTTACATCTTGAATTCCTTAGGACTTTGCATGTTTGGAGGTTTCCGTTTGAGAGGGAAGCAAATCCTCCAAAGTTATGGAACCCAATGTCCATCTAGCCCATAGATCTGTTTAGAGGAAGTGAGATCATCCTAGACCGTTAGATCTGGGAAAAGGTTCACGGTTTTTATCTATGAGTTCTTCTAGGGATTCACAGATTGGAGGATTTGGAGTATCAAGGAGTCAAGAATATTGAAATCACGCACGAGGAGATCGTCATTGTTGGTTATTGGAGGGGACGTGAATCATAGATCTGGTTTTGAGTAACTCCTTTGGTTCGGAGTTAGCGTAGGAAGAGACCAGTTTCACACAAGACAACAGAAACCCAAAGTTTTGAAGCACTAGGAGGCTTAGCCCCAGACCATAGCCCGAGGTCACATGAATAAGGGGGGGATAGTGGAAAGGAGGTAGCACCCGGGAATTCAGAGTTTGTGAAAGTGCTAATGAAGGGGCCTGCAGGTTCCATAGGACCTATGCTTAAAGAGAAAAAGGGACCTGTGTAAAACGGTATGGGACCATTGAAGGTATGGAAGGGCTAATCCAGCTTAAGAGATTTAATATTCTTGACTGGGAGGTTGAGTAGCCTCGAGGAGAGAAGAGGATCTATGTCAGTCATCTCGTGTAATTTCATGTCACCTATCACATGATGGTGTATGGGATTATTATTCTCAATAAATAAATTAAAGGGGCATAATTTTTTATCCAGGGTCTAAGATCGAGGCAATTTTGATATTATTGGAAATCTCTTGACGACTAGAAGATGATGGTACCCTTGGAAAGTTGACCTGATATGGATGAGGAAAATAAAGTATTTGATACACAATCCCTTAGAAATTACTTAGGGGATTCAATTTCTTATAAAGTGGTATCAGAGAAGAATTCAAACACTAGGCCTAGATGGGACAAAGAATTGTCACGAGAAAAGTATAGCAAGGAAAAGATGACCCTGTTAGAAAGCATTTGTTTATTATGTGCACAATTTCCTTGAGAAGAAGGACTATAGATTGAAATATTGTTTTGGGACATCTTTCAACAGATTCATTGTTGTTGTGAGATGGATTGATATCTTCTCCTACATGAGTGGGTACATGCTTACAAGAATCAATGGTTGGACCTGAATGTGAAAGGAAGAAGTGGCAGAATTATATTATATAGTTGCATGAGTCTGAAGAATGGATGAGATGAGTTGTTCATTTAAGTGTAATGTTGTATATCCACTTAGATAGATAGAGCCTCTTACATTTATGATGGTTATTTATATAAGGGATAACACCCTTTATCGAAAACCCCTTATGGTTAAAGGAATTGAGTAAGGATTGATAGAATCCTTGAAAATAATAATTTTTTCTTAAATAAAATATTAAACCATATATATATATACAAATCCTCATGGTTAGAGGATTTATGGAAAATTGTAATTTCAATTTACTTGACTAGTAACGTCTGGAACCTATAGCTGGGATAATCTATTTAAGCAAAATAAAGATGATTCCTTTGCACTGAAGTTAACCTTCATAAAAGAGGTAAAGTGATATGAGCATATGAACAATTTATAAGCTCGTGGATGTATTAAAAAAATGTATATACCTATTAACCTAAGGGTATGTTTGTCCATGTGAATGCAAAAGGGAAAACATCTAGAATACATCTCTATTGAAGGCATGGGAAAAATGATTGGTACACGAGATATGTTGTAATGAATATGGCAATGATTAAGCATGCATATAACATGCATATGGACTCTTTATAACCCATGGTTTGTTGAAAAGTATGGTCTATTTATGAGACATTTTAGTGAATGATAACTTGATATCATTTGGGAAGCTAACAACATAAATAGAATGTTGATAATGTTGATTACATGAGACCTTATGAGGATAATGTAGAATAATTAAGGAAATGTTTATCTAGAGTCAGGTAAAGGAAGTGCTTGGGCACTTCTAGATGACCATGGATCAGACTGACATCTAGATGTGGGTGATATCTATATAGGTGTGGCTTAGTATGCTCAATTAATAGTAAGAGGGAAAATTACTAACAAGAGGGAATTTAGGAAAGGATTCCCTTGATAAAGGTATGTTGACCAAAAGTGAATTGAGTCATGAAGAGATATAGAGATTGGTTTCCTTGGGTAATGTTGTAATTACCTACATATATTTTCTGAATTGTGGAATGATTTTGTAGCAGAAGGGAAAGAGTGGTTTCTTGTTGGTTGTTTCCTTGTAAAGAGGGAAACATAATTATCAATATTCCTATGAGACTTGTTATGTGGTTCACCACAAACTCTCATCAGAGAAGGTTGATATTAAGATCAAATAAATGTGAATGAATGATACATAAATGTGCAAGATATGCACATGTATGATATATGACTATATATGTATATGTATACTAAAGGCATGGTATGATTTCCTGAATAAGTGAGCTATGATGTAAGATTTGTACTTTCCTAGATTGTATAATTATATGGGTACATAGCTGACTCTATTTTAAGAAGACTATTTTATTTGTTTGAATAATAAATTGAGGAGGGTGTGCTCCATGCCTCAGAAAGAGATAATATAAAATGTTGAAAGTGCAATGAGAAAGAGTGCTCTGTAATTATGATAGAAGGAAAATTGAATATTCCTTTGAAAATTCCATGAAGATGATTGTGATTAGTCATGAGTTAAATAATTTTAAATAAATGTGCATTTGAAATTGTAAAGTGTGTCAGTAGTATACACACACACACTTTGTTGGTGCATGTAAATTAGGTGCATGAAAGAACATTGTGAATGGAAGTTGATGTATATGTTTGAATGTATAATATGAATTCATAATAAAAATGCATGTTTATATTACTTATGGAATATTGGGTAAATATTTGAAATAATGAAGATGAGGTTCGCTTAGGGTTTAGGTCATTTCAGATACTAAGGTATATGCAATAAGAGAGCTGCATGTTAACGAAGTTCCACGTGGAGGAAATATGTAAAGAGCTTTGTTAGGAGAACAAAGTCGTGACATTAATGACTACTGAAAATTTAGGAAGTGGGATGTAATCCTATATATATAAGAATCCTGGATTACATTTTAAAATATAATGCATGAGTGGAAGGCTCTCATATGACAGGACCTTGACAATCTTGACTTTGTTTGGTGAATGTGCAAAATGCATTGACTCATAATTGAACTGTGAGCTATTTTGATGTTGTAGTGTGTTGATAACATTTACGAAAGGTCAAAATGAAATTGAATAAGAATACTCAAGGAATAGAGTAGGAAGATCCCAAAAGGGATAGACAGCAAAAACAAAATAAGGAGAAAAGGAGGAACACTTTTCTCACTCTAAAACTATTATTTGTTTAACATAGTTGTGTTATTTAAAATAATATTTGTGAAATACAAGAAAAACAAATTAATTAATCCATGTTAAGAAAAGGTAGTGAGGCCTTGGAAATAATTCAGTTGAGTTGAAGGTTCCAAATTGTACAAAGGAGTTGGAAAAAAGGGAGAATCCCTTGTCTGATTTCTTGTTGTTTATTGTGTTTCTCTGGGAGGAGAAAATTGAAATGTTGTTATGTGCAAATTTTTAAAACATTAGAATGTTTATGGATGTAAGTACATCGAAACAAATTAAATATTTTATGATTGCACTAGTGAGAAAATTGAGGATAATGTGGTAAAGTGCAGATAGATATGTTGGGACATATCTAAAAATGTTGTTGCTGAATTAAATGATAAAATACACGCATTTTGATTTTACATGACAAATGATATAACTTTAAATGTGATTATTCATGTTATGTTTAGGAAATAATTGGAGTTGTTGGAGAAGGAGAACTTCCAACTATGGAAAACCTCAAGTAAAGGATGAATAGAAGAAGGTTTTTGTTGAAAGAATTGAAGAGACCTTAGGAGCTTCCATGAAGCACCATTGATGAGGTAATATTAGAGAGCATGTTGGCATCCAGAACAAATATAAGGGTTTTCATGCATAAGTGTCATTCCACATCACCCAAGTTGAAACCTTAGGATTACGGATCATGCCATGTGAACATTCATGTGTCGTTCCACGTCAACTCATAAGTGGTAGATGGTCAATGGTTAGGTCGACCAATTTGGGAAAGTGTTTTCAATAGTCGTTAGGGATCGTCAATCGTCGATGGAACGATGCTCCGACACCAACTGAATCGATAAGGAGGTCCATTCGCCAGTGAATATCGCCAATGGTCGACGATCAAATAGATCGATTTAAAGATGTGTTGTGAATTGGTCGTCGGGGAGATGGGCCAATGACCGACAATTGTGTCGATAGATTGGGGAAGGAGTTACATGCATCCAAAGGAAAGTTTTGATTGTTAATGGATGATAGAGTCATATCCACAGTCGTTGTTTCCCCTGATTTGAGATCAACTATTCATATTTAAAGGGATGTTATAGTGGTCAAACAGTCAGGTTTATGTGACATTTTTCGGTTTTTGAAGGTCATTAACTTGTTGGGTATTTTTGAGGCCCTAAATAAAATTTTAATCCAATAAAAACCCTTGATAACTGATTGCATCATTATACATTGTTTCTGTGCAACTCAAATAAATTAAATCATAGAGATCTATCTAATGAGATAAAAAATTCGCAAAACAAAGATCATATGAGAAAGTTACAGCCAAAACAATGAGGGTAACATTTTGGCACCAATTTTACTTCCAGAGGAAATAAATCCATGCGCATAAGTCCATTTGGGGCACAAGAGAAGTCGATGGAAATATTACGACCCATAGAAGCCAACGGAGGATTCATATTTGTGTTATGGGTACCTGGAAATGCACAGGAAGAGAAATAAGACACCTATAACATACAAGGGTAATTTGGGTAAAACAACTTAAACTTCTTCAGACCATAACTTTCAGCTCAGAGCTCGAATTTGAGAAAAAAAATATTCGTTGGAAATTTATTGAGGAGTAGAAGAAATATGTCCACCCAAAACTTTGAATTGGGTAATGAAAATTCACAAAAAATAATAAGTAGATCTATGTAGAAGTAAAAGAGTGAAAATTGCAGCATGTAAATGTTGTAACTTTTCCCTCCGAACTCAGATTGAGGCATGGATATAGTCGTTGGAAAATGTTTACAGTGTAGAATTCATATGAGGAATTATAATTTTGATTTGATGTAATGTTTCCTCCATAAATTGATGAATAAATAACCTACATTCTAATGGATGGAATGTTTTGTGTTATGCATGTTTCTAACAGTAATTATTACATGCACATTTCTTACAGAATTAGAAGTAAAGGAAATAAACTTTGGTTCTTATATGAGGGCTGTAGTTATGGAGGATGTTCAAGGATATTACAACCATGAGAAAAAGTTCATAGGGTTTCATGTCAGCGTGGGGATTGTTGAGACAAAGTCAAATTGAAGAAGAGATAGGCATGAGATTGTCACTATCAGAAGCATGCATAGAGAAGTGCGGAGATACAAAGATGATAATGAAAGGATTGTGAAGGATCAAAAGGATATACCTTATAGATTAAATATGTTGCAAAAGAAATTCAACAAGGAATTTGGCACTAAGTAAGCATCTAGTTCTAGACAAGTAGTAGCATCAATATCCCATAGCAAAAGGGATGATCAGGGAAATTATAGGAAATTAAGAAGCAGGAACATGCACCATCATTCTCCAAAGAAATCCACTAGAAGAAATCATGCAAGTTCAAGGCTAGGGAGTAGCCCAAGTGTTTGTTCTATTCAGAGGCAAAGGAGAAGGCCTGAAGTTCACTGAAGGTGAAGTGAAAGCACAACTCAAACAAAAACCAATTCTTTTGCTTGCAATATGAAACAATTACAGTCATCATAGAGAGAAATATCACATATTTACACCGTTTAAATTCTCAGGAAGACAGAAACCCAATAATTACTGAGCCATTGTTTGTTCATACATAGATCATAATTCATGGATGGGGTGAAAAAGAACCATACCTGTAACAAAAATAGTAAAAGGGTGAGCTGGTCGAGATTTCTTCTTCTTAAGAGCCTGAAATATGGAGCTTAACCACCCATAGACTAAAAATTCAACAAGGAATAATGCTAGGGTGATGGCCGATGGGGGTAGTATGGAATGACATGTATTTATTGCACGTCACTTCCATCTCCTATACTATTCATTTCTGAAGTAAAATACAACCAAACATTCACCATATCATTCAAACATGTATTCAATGCCTAAACAATTGAAATCTGTGACAATATTCGTTGTCCAATGCACCACCCAAACATCACACATTACCCTTTTCCAAGGTCTATTTCATATCATATGTATTGCAATGTTATATGCGCCCAAAATAAATCAAATGAAAATCGCATAGCCACTAACCAACCATATAATAGTTAGGACTGACACTAACATATTTTACTTTTCCATTTTTATATAATCCTTAAAATAGCTCAAACATAGATCCTTTCCCTTTTGTATTTTTTCATAAGTTTTCTTTCTTTGTTTTGGTTATGTTATCACCAACATGTTTCTTGTATATATGTGTCTATGTAGTCGATAACAATGATTTCTAATGTGGTTAGATCATAGCAGCTTTAAATACATGCCCATCATAACATAAAAAATAATGCCTTGAATTGCAGAAACATCCCATAAAATGCATCATCCAGTTGTTACTATATCAAAATGAAGCCAATATTGCATTGTCAACCATGTAGGATTGTTTAAGAAGTGTCAAAACAACAACATAAAAATGTGTGACATGTCTATCTTTGAGCCTCTAGTCTACAAGGGGGTCCTACCTACTAGTATTATATTATTAGCATAGTTTAAATAATAGGGCTTTAGCAATACTTTGCGGCAGAATTCATCGTTGTGAATTTAATCGTCAATAAACTGGCAACTCCACATGGAAATCTGTTTCCAACATATTAAGAACTCAAAGAGTTTGGTTTCACGGACCAAGTAACATCATATAAAGAAGATATAAATTAGAATGTTTATGCAACAAGGGGAAGTGAGCATATTTAATGGAAATGTGACCGATATTTTGGGAATAACTCATGGGAATTGTTAAGTATGAGGGGTTTTATCCCTGTAATCATAATCATTCAACTAAAATTTTCTCTTGACTTCAAGGAAAATTTCGTTTTGAACTTGCTCTTTTGAGTCTCAAAATGGATGAAGAAACGGAAAGAAGAAGCAAGATGCAACCACCTATATCATAAAACAATAGTGAAACTAGATAACAAATTCAATGATGCCTTCATGGGGAACACCATAACACATGTGTAAGATTGATTGTTATTGATTAAGAATACTTTGCAGGAGTGTCGTTGAAAAAAAAATGTTCCAACATTTTATTTTTAACAAAATTTGAAATCAAAAAAAAAAAAATGTCATAACATAAATGAAACAACAAGATGAGTGTAAGCAGAAATTAAATGACAGAAATGAAAATAATAGAAATAAAAAATACTAAAATGAAAGCAGAAATGAAAACTACTAAAATACAGAACAATCCAAACAATGTTAAACTCTTCAAGTTGGTTCCACATAATGTTTTAAGTGAGAACTGTTAGTGTTGTAGGAAAACAATCGCTCTTGTAAATCCTTTAGAATGTAAGAATTTGCACCTAGAACAAAAGCGATCTTGAAAGGACGCAACCATAATTTTTGAAACTTTGAATGTCTTCCCCTATCATCATGAGATGAATCCCAAAAGAATACTTTATTATTGATTTTAAATTTGACAGTTTTGACACTCTTGTTGAAATACTTTTTAACAGTCTGTTGTCTTTTCTTTATATTACCCAAGGCAAACGTCCTTTTATCCTCTAAATCTAGGAGTGAATTCATCCTTTTTGACACATCAGAATAATTTAATTCTTCGACCTGTAGCATTAACCTTAAGGAAGAATGTTCGAGATCAATAGGAAAAATGGTCACTTGACCATAAACAAGCTGGAAAGGAGTGCAACTAGTGCTCACCTTGGTGGTAGCTTGATCTACACAAAGGGAATGCGTGAGGAATGTGTTCCATTGACAAGGATTATCTTTCATGAGCCTTTTTACAATTATCACCAGATTCTTGTTGGTAGACTCAGCCTGCCCATTTCCTTGGGGATAATAAGTTGATGAGGTAAAATGTTTAACCCCCAACTTAGCAAAAAATTGGGTCAACTTAGTAGAAATAAAAGTGGGACCATTGTCTGTAATAATTTCCAAAGGAAGATCAAACCTGGAAAAAATATTATTTTCAAGGAAAGAAATTAATTGATCATCTATCGAATGTTTAAGTGGGACAACTTCAGCCCATTTTGTAAAATAGCCTATGCTTGTCAAGATAAAGACTTGTCCTATTGAAGACAGAGGATTAATAGGACCAATAAAGTCTAATCCCCACTTTTAAAAAAGAAATTCTGGGACGACAGGTTGTAACGGCATGGTTGAAAGGCGTTCGTTCCCATCATATTTCTATCACTTTTCACAAGATCTCGAAAAACATAAGAATCACGAAAGATTGAAGGTCAATATTATCCTTTTTTGATAATCTTAAAAGCAATAGTTTTAGCAGAAAAATGACCTCCTACATGAATAACATAATTTGAAGAACCATGAGTTTCATGTAACAATTTTTTTCCTTCCTCGTTGTTTACACAGTGAAGCAACATACCATCAATATAAATTCTAAAGAAGAAGTATCCTATAATGACGTGTCTAGCAGATTCGAGACATATCTTTCTTCTTTGATGAGTATCTAAGTTATATGGACATATTTGATTTTGAAAATAGTAAACCAAATTCTTATGCCAAGGATTTTTAGACATAGGAAGGATTTGATTATCAATCTAGAACGGTGTTGATAGAGAATTATCATATTCATCAATTTATTCACTAGTTTCAACATGTTGAGCTAAGTGAAGGGATAAGTCACGTCGCTTGATGGTGGTAGAAGTCACGATAGTTAAATCATGCTCTTCGATCTTGGCAAGCCAATGTGGAAGCTTCTCTGAAAGATAAGTCTGTGAGAGAAAAAATTTAACAGTGGGTAAAGGGACTTTTACCAACGTATGCTTACCTATGATGAAGTGGAGAAATTTCTTAACAACTTTAACAAGAGAGAAAGCATGTTTTCAATACAAGAATATTTAAACTCATCATCAGAAAATCTTTGACTCATGTAAGCCACTGGTTTTTCGTTACCTTATTCATCACCCTATATCATAAATTCCTTCTCAAAATTCAGCTTCACCAGAACCGATGCAGAACTGATTACATTTTTTATCCCTACAAAAGCATTTTCGACATCATATTTCCAACAAAAGGAATGATATTGCTTATGAAGATTATGAATTGGCTCTACCATTACAAAAAATCAGAAACAAACCTACAGACAAAGTTAATAACCCCCATAAAATCTTGAACCTCCTTCTTGGAAGTGGGAGCAGACAGATTTAATATAACAACAATACTTTTAGGATCAATACTTATTCCTGAATAAGAGACAATGTGTCCAAGGAGCTTGTCCTTGGTAACGCCGAAAAATAGACTTAGAAGGATTTAGAGAAATGCCAAATTTCTTGCATTGCATGAGAACTCTTTTAAGATGACAAAAATGATCTGATCGGTTTTTGGAGTACACCGTTAAGGCATCAAGATAAATATGAATAAAATTGTCAATCAAATAGTCAAACACTATTTTCATAGCCCTTTGAAAATTGGCACCTCATTGGATAAGCCAAAAGGCATACGTTCATAAGAAAAAGTGCCCCAACGAGTTAAAAAAGTGGTTTTATATTTATTTTCTATTTTTATCTTGATTTGATTGTAACCAGAGAAACCGTTAATGACATCATCTGTGACCCTGCAACTTGCTGCAAAATCATTTCCATATTGGGAAGAGGAAAGTGATCTTTTATACTATCCCAATTCAATGCATTAAAATCTACGCATAATATGATTTGACCATTTGTTTTCTAAATGGGAACCAAAATAGAAACCCATTATGAATACTTAATCGGGAAGATAATCTCAACCTTCAAGAGTTTTTCCAACTTCTTTCAAATAGTTGCTTCCAGTGTCGGGTTAATAGGTATTTGTTTTTTCCTAACTTGTTTTATTCCCTCCTTGATAGGAATGGCATGTTGTATAAGAGAAGGATAAAAACCATGAAGATCTTCATAAGACCAAGCAAAACCATCTTGAAGTTCACCAAGCAGTTTGGCGAATCTCAATTTTTCTTCATCAGAACATTGGGAACCTATTTTACCATTATTTGGAGACTCGAGCATTCCAATGTTCAAGGAAATGATTTCACCCACTTTCCTTTTCAACTCCTCTTCTTTATGTTTCTCTTTGTTTCCTACATCACACGACGAAAATGAACTTTCTAGAGGAGTCAAGCCTTTAGGAATCTTATTATCATCCATTGATATAATTTCCTTATCCCTATAAGGTTCATTCTGACTGAAAAAACATATGCTCTCATCACTAGCGAAGACTTCCCATGATTCTATATTTTCAGGGATATGTTGACGATACAGAGATTGAAAAGTATAACCAAGTATTTGTGGCAGAAGTTGTCGATTAGGAGAGGCTGCAAAAACAGGTAACTGATCAGCCATTGATTTCAATTCCCTTCTAACATGAGTTCTGTTGAAAGATATTAGGTTCGAGATAAATTCTCAAACCATTTGGGTGTAGCGTTTCATCAACTTATTGCTAGGAGAGTGTATCTTACATACAAGGTTCACAACAAGATCAGATTCCCCAAAAACTGTAAGGTGACCTCAACCCAGATTATAGGCATTTTCAATGCATAACAATAATGCTTCAAATTCATTGACATTTTTTGTGCAAGAAAAATCTAACCTATAAGAAAAGTTATGAATTTTTCCCACATGAGAGTACAAGATAATACCAGCTTCGTTTTCTTTATTGGAGCATGAACCATCAAAGTGCATATTGTTAAATTATGATCTTGATTTTTTATGCAAATTAATTCTTTTATTTTCTTCAACACTTTGACTCTATCTTAATACACTTCAACAATACCAAATCATATCTGACTAGAAATAAATATGTATATAAGTAAGCATGCACATCAACAACACATATACCCTAGGGAAACCCTGTACAAGGAGAAAAACCCCAGAAAAACAATATTCCTTTATTGCATTAATAATGTAAGATCACTTACAAATATCCACAATGAATGTTTTTCTCTTAAAAATCTTGCCAATATGACTCTCACCTGACAAAGACCTAATAGACCTTGCTGAAATACACCTCTGATATGTTGCCTCTATTGTATACAACATTGATATGCTTCTTTGGTATGTTTCCTCTTTATCACTGATATTCTCCTCTATTGCTTCTCCCTTAACCTGCATATCAAAACGTTTTTGAAGAGAGGGGTCGACCTCTGCTTATATAGGCTAAAGAGGAGAAGAGGAGAGGCTCGAAATAGTAACCTGTTTCCATGCTTTACTCATAACTCAGCTTCATACTTTACTTCAAAATTAGAACTAGACTTGAGACTTGTATACTTTAGATTGAAAAAAGAACTAGACTTGAGACTTTAGTTACAACTCAGCATTACACTTTAGTTCTAAAATAGAACTAGACTGGAGACTTCAGTTACAACTCAACATTACACTTTAGTTCGAAAATAAAACTAGACTTGAGACTTCAGTTACAACTCTGCATTACACTTTAGTTCAAAAATAGAACTAGACTTTAGACTTCAATTACAACTCACCCTTGACTAGGAAATTCAAAATTCTCTTCATGGTGGATAATGTTACACGTGCCAACGCACTAGATCACTACATTTATACCATTTGCAATATTAGGAACATTGTTTGTTTATAGCTCATAGGAATTTTATATTCAACCTAAATTTTACTATATGCCTTGAATTTTGCTCATGGCTCACAAGGTTTGACTAGGCTCACATAAGTTATACGTTCCCACTGAATTTTGCACTAGTCTTTCTATGCTCACAGAGGTTGTATGTTCCCCCTAAATTTTACACTAGACTGTCTATGCTCACAGAGGTTTTATTCCCCCTGACTTTTTCATTAGACTCACATAGCATCTCGCTCATCCTGACTTTTGGTTTGACTCACAGAGGTTGTACATTCCCCCTAGATTTTGTCAATACCTCACAATACTGGTCGATTCTCCAAATCTCCCTGGCTAGCCTCAGGGTGGCCCATATGGCCTCTCATTAGAGAATGACTATCGATGTTGCCAAATTTAACACTCCCTCTTAATGAAGGATTCATTCTCAGCCACACCAAGATTTCCTCTTAGCTACACAAACTGTCTCTAGGTCAGAGGCTTGGTCAGGATATCAGCTAACTCCTCACTTGTGGATATGTACTGTAACTTTACAGTTTTTCTCTGGACCAAGTCTCAGATGTAGTGGTACCTCATATCAATATCTACTGACCTATCGTGAAATATTGGGTTCTCTATCAATTTTATGCAACTTTGATTATCACAGTGAACCATCGTCGTTTTGAGCTTGTCACCAAACAACCCAGAAACTAATTTTTTGATCCATACTGCTTCCTTACTAGCGTCACTTGTTGCAATGTACTCAGCCTCTGTTATACTCTGTGTAATGTATCCATGCTTCTGGATCAACCAAGAGATCATAGCAGATCCTAAAATGAAGCAGTATCCATAAGTACTCTTTCAATCCACTGGACTTCCTGCCCAATTAGCATTTGCATACCCATGTAGAAATAAACCACCACTTGATGTATATCTCAGACCATAAGTAATGGTCCCTTTGATATATCTCAAGATGTTCTTTGTTGCCACCCAGTGTCTATGTCTCATTTCAGTCATGAACTAACTCATTACAATCATTGCATAGCATATATCCGGCCTAGTGTGGATCATGTAGATCAATGATCCAATAAGCTACCTATACACGGTGGGATCCACCAAATCTGAACTTGTATCATAATAATTCAACTTCCTTAGGTTGGTAATCATTGGAGTAGACATGGATTTTCAATCCATCATACCAAACTTCTTTAGTACATCCATTGTGTATTTTCCTTGTGCCATAAATATCTCACCCTGTCTTTGCCACACTTCTAATCCTAGGAAGTAATGCATCAATCCTAAGTATTTCATCTTAAATTTTGAGGTTAGCTCCCTCTTACACCAGGTTATTATCCCTTCATCTCTTGTTACAAAGAGATCATCGACATACAAGTTTAGATAACAGGTTGGTTACCTCTTACCTTGAAGTACATATTTGCATCAACATCACTTTTCTGAAATCCCATGCTTTTAATAAATCCATCAATCCTGTCATACCAAACTATGGGAGCCTACTTAAGACCATACAAGGCCTTCCTTAGCTTGCATACATGAGTGCCTTTGTTATGCAGTACAAAACCATCTCGTTGTTCCACAAAGACCTCATGTTCAATATTTAGATTCAAAAATGTTGTTTTTACATCCATCTGATGTAGCTTCCAACCAAGAATGAGATCTAAAGCAATAATAGTTTGAATGGAGGTATACCTAGCTATAGGGGAAAAAGTCTTTTCGTAGTCGATTCCTTATTTCTCAGTGAAGCCTCTGGCTACAAATATTTCTTTGAACTTTTACACACTTCCATCAACTGTATGTTTGATCTTATATATCCATTTGGAAGAAACCACTGATTTGTCTTTTGGCCTCAGCACAATGTCCCAAACATTGTTCTTTATAATAGACTTGTATTCCTCAAGCATGGCATGCTTCCATACTTGTAATTTATTTTCTTATTCAATTGAAGAAGGTTCGACATCACTAATTCTTCTCATCAGTGCAACATAGCCTCCAAACCTATGAGGCCTCTTCCTTTCCCTGAAAGTTCCTTTGGGAGAAACTATCCTTTCTATTTCCTGCACTATTTATTTAAGCCACCCTGGATTCCTTTTGGCTGGAGGTTCTTCAAGAGATTTTTCTAAAACTTCAGCAGGTTCTAGGGGCTCATTACTTGGCCCTTCATGAGGTTCCTTCCTATGATCTTCTGACTCTTCATTTTCAGAAGAGAGTGAAGCTGGCGGAACTACTTCTGATTCTTGGTAAAGCTCTCTGGATTTATAAATGCACCTTCCTCATGGAAAGTCACATATTTTCTTACCTCTATTTTCCTATGACTTGTTACATAAATCCTGTAAGCCTTGGAGTTCTCACTATACCCCAAAAAAAACCCTTTCTTTCCCGAGGGCTCCATATTTGTCCTCTTTTCCTTAGGGACATGAATATACACAAGACACCCAAATATCCTTAGATTCCCTACTTCAGGTTTGATCCCTGAGAAGACCTCTTCATGAGTCTTTTCCTTCAAGGTAGCATGTGGGCACCTGTTTTGAATATACACGGTAGTGGAGGTAGCTTCTTCCCATAAAGAATTTGGCATATCCTGGTCAAACATCATTGCTTTTGTTTCCTCACAAATTGTCTTGTTTTTACTCTCAACACTCCATTTTGTTGAAGGTTATATGGCATGGTCAACTGTCTCTTGATTCCTGCTGACTTGCAAAAATCCTCAAACTGGAGATATTCAAACTCTCCTCCATTTTCTGTTCTAAGGATTCTGATGTGTTTCCCTGTCTGCTTTTCAAGAAAGGCTTTATAATCTTTGAATTTATCATATGTGTCACTTTAAGCTTTAAGGAAATATAGCCAACATTTTATTTAGTAAAAATCAATAAAAATGACATAACCACTGAGTGAGGGAGATGACATGGGACCACATATATCAGAAAGAACCAGATCTAAGATGCCCTGAGCTTGGTTTTCACTACTAGGAAATTATTTCTTTATACTTTTACCTAGCATGCATCCCTTACAAATTTCATTTTTACTAAGAGAAATAGAGGGCATGCCACATACCATGTTCTGTAGATCTGGAAGATATTTGTAATGAAGATGTCCAAGTCTTAGGCTCCACAACTCAATGGACCTAGTCGCATCATGACCCAATGCCTGAACTGACTGTCTTGACATGACGTACAGTGCTCCATTGCAAGTTCCAATGGGTTCAGATGTACTTAAGTGGCTACCTTTAGCCCATAGTAGTGCCTTTTTTTCCTTGAAGATCACCCAATATCCCTTTTCCTCAAGGGTTGCAACTGATAGTATATTCTTCTTGAGCCCTAGAACATATAATACTTCATCAATATGAATTCTAGCCCCAGATTCCAATCTAAAAGAGATAGATCCTACTCCCTCTATCTTGTAACATTTTTCATCCCCAAGCTCAACATGCTTTGCAAAATATTTCTTCTTGAAATTTGAGAGGATCTCCTTGTACCCTATCATGTGCTTTGATGCACCACTATCTACTAACCAAGTTTTTGGCCTCGTGAAAACTGAACTGGATAAGGCATAAACAAAGTGATATTATTTTCTATTTTCTTTCTCAATAGAAGGAATTTTCTAATTTCTTTTGGATTCATCATCCTCAACAGTTAAGGCATGGTGTTTCCCTTTCCTTGGATATTTCTTTCTAAATGAACAATCTTTAGCAAAATGACCCAAATTATTATAACTAAAGCATTTAATCTTAGATGTATCAATATTCTTGCCTTTGAATGTACCTTTGGTGTTTGGCTTCCTCTGAGATCCTTTCTAGAAAGTTCTTTTCTTCTTTCCCTTGAATCTTGATGCTAAAGTTGAGTGTTCTTCTTTCATTGGCTCTCTCCTGGTAGTTGTGTGACTCTCCTCCTTGAGGAAATCATGCCATAACCTCTGAAGCGTGGATTGAATCTCTCTCCCACTTACACTAAATAATAAGGTCTCCTATGAAGAAGGAAGAACATAAAAAATGGCCTGCATTAAATCATCATCGTCCACTGTCACCCATGTGACCAATAGTTGGTCTCTGATCTTGGCTATCCTGGAACAGAAAGATGCCACTGATTCACCTTTGTCCAACTTCAAATACTTAAGCTTGTTCTTAAGTGTCCTCTTCTGACTTGGAGCATGTTTCTCATACAGATTCACCAAGGTATCCATGCAGTCCTTGGCAGTCATTAACGAAGTCATTGCAGACATTATATTGTCTTTGACTGAGTCAAAGATGATTCGCTTGGCCTTTGCTTCACTCTTCTTGAAGGACGCTCTTCCTACATTATTCGTGGGTTCCTCCACCATTGTGGTCACATATTGCTCAAGATCATGCTCCTGCAAGATATTTGTTATCCAGATATTCCACACATTGCAGTTGGTAGCTCCTTCGAGCCTATCCTAGGCCCTACCTAAAATGGAGGATGCCATGGACTTCACACTGGAAACTTAATCAAGCTAGATTGGATATATGTGTACTTTTTTCTACTCTTCAACACATTTAACACAACCTGGCTTTGATACCATGTTAACTTATGAGATTGATTTCTTATGTGGATTAATTTTTTTATTTTCTTCAACACTTTGATTCCATCTTAATACACTTCAACAATACCAAATCATAACCTAATAGAAATAACTATGTAGATAAGTAAGCATGCACATCAACAACACATATACCCTAGGGAAACCCTGTACAGAAACAAAAACCCCAGTAAATGATATTCCTTTATTTAATTAATAATGTAAGATCACTTACAAATATCCACCATGAATGTTCTTCTCTTAAATAGCTTGCCAAGATGACTCTGACCTGACAAAGACCTAAGAGACCTTGCTGAAATACACCTCTGATATGTTTCCTTCATTGTATACAACATTGATATGTTTATTTGGTATGTTGCCTCTTTATCACTGATATTCTCCTCTATTTCTTCTCTGTTAACCTTCATATCAAAACTTTTTTGAAGAGAGGGATCGACCTCTACTTATATAGGTTGAAGAGGAGAAGAGGAGAGGCTCAAAATAGTAACTTGTTTGCATGATTTAATAATAACTCAGGTTCATACTTTAGTTCAAACTTATAACTAGAATTGAGACTGGTATACTTTAGTTCAAAAATAGAACTAGACTTGAGACTTCAGTTAGAACTCAACATTACACTTTAGTTCAAAAATAGAACTAGACTTGAGACTTTAGTTAAAACTCAACATTACACTTTAGTTTGAAAATAGAACTAGACTCGAGAATTTAATTATAACTAAGCATTACAATTTAGTTCAAAAGTATAACTAGAGTTGAGACTTACTTACAACTCACCCTTGACAAGGCTATTCAAAATTCTCTTCATTGTGGATAATGTTACACGTGCCAACAAACTAGATCAATGCATTTATATCATTTGCAATATTAGGAATATTGTTTGTTTCTAGCTCATAGGAATTTTATATTCAACCTAGATTTTGCTAGATTCCTTGACTTTTTCTCATGGCTCACAATTTTTGACTAGGCTCATAGAGGTTGTACATTCCCCCTGACTTTTGTACTAGTCTATCTATGCTCACAAAGGTTGTACGTTCTGCCTGACTTTTGCACTAGATTTTCTATGCTCACAGAAGTTGTACTTTCCCTATGACTTTTTCATTAGACTCACATAGAATCTCATTCTTCCTCACTTTTGGTTTGACTCACAGAGGTTGTACATTCCCTCTGACTTTTTTCAATATCTCATAAGACTGGTTGATTCTCCAAATCTCCTTGACTAGCCTCAGGGTGGCCCATATGGCCTCTAATTGGAGAATGACTGTTGATGCTAAAAAATTTGACAAATATGCCACATCCTATCATCTAAATCAATTTGTTGCAAGGGAATTTTGTCCTCCTCAACAAAGATGGAATACAATCCTAGGTCGTCATTGATATAATTCACATTAGGCTGTCAGACGCTTTCTATGCATGGTGATATTCTCCCCTCTCTGAGGACTATAATGTTTTTACCATTTCGAGGAACGGAAAATTTTGTCTCGTCGAGTGATAGGTATCCACCCGTAAAATATTTCCAATATCTTCCTAATATGATTACGTATTTTCTCACTGTCATATCAATTACCTAAATATTAAGGGTTGTCCTAATTTCAGGGTGTGTACACAAGACCAAGGTCACATCCTTGATTTCACCTATGGTCGTTTGTTGTAGACTATTATAAGAGAGAATTCTTCTAGAATTTTCATTTGTACAAGACTAGCCTAACTCTTCCATAATAATATTTGACATTACACTTGGGCCCGAACAACCATCAATAAGGCAACAATGGGAAATATTATCCATAATCTTTACAGAAATATAAAACAGGGGTTTTTTTACAGGGTATATAAAGTTATGTACACCTACTTTATTTACAAATGAATTATCTTCATCTACCTCCTCATAGTGGTTGGATAAAATAGAATCTTTTCCTTCAATAAAAAATTTTAGATGATTTTTTTTTTCAAGGATGACAACCATGTCCAGAAGGGTTGCATCTGCTTTGATGTTGGCCAACTGATTTAGAATGTTGTATTTGGAAGAGTGGGGAGGGGAGGTAGTTTATTTACTGTCAGGAGCCTTAAGAACCTGAGCAATAACATCTGGTGAGGATGAGCTTGGGATAGAAGAAGTGAGGGGAGGATCATATTTTATTTTGGGAGCATAGGGTTTATTCTTAGTATCTATGATCATGACATCTTCTGGCTCTGCAAAGTCTAGGAAAACTATGGTAGTTTGAGGTCTCTTGCCAAATATTTTTTCTTTGACACTCTTCGTTACCTCAATTGTACTTCCCTCATGGTGTTCCATGGAAACGTTACACCAACTACGAGGCATGATAGGTTTAGGATGAAAATTATTTTCATTTGGATTTCTAAAGGAGGATGCAGAAGAATATGAAGCTCTCAGATAACAGAGGAGACATTTCCTTTTTTCTCATATGTTATCATTTGATTATTCATCTTGTAAAAGTGTAAGAGGGAAGACATGTCTGTCTGTTTAATTGAATCTCCCTTAGGAAGACTTGTTCTTTCAAGATGTTATTCATACTCTAAACAAGTATCCATAGTGGAACTAAGGTTATCAATAGATTTTTCCTCAAGACTATGATGATAGGGGGAAGGTAATGCATTATAATAATGCATTAAAGAGGCTTGGTTTTGAGGTCGGATGAGTTCAGGGATTTGATTGTATAACTTGGTGAATTTTAAGTTTACGTACTTGATAGTCTCACCATCCTTATAAGAAATGTTATTGTATTCCCGTAATTGCTCGGTTGGGATTTTGGATTGTCCATATGTAGATTTCAACCAATAAACTAATTCCTCCCAATTAGATAAAATCTTAGGAGGGAGATCGAAGAAATCGGTCACAGCCTTCCCTTCAAGGGAATTCACAAATAAGCGCATACAAGTATCCTTGTCATTGGCTCCTATGTTGTGACAGGAATTAGAAAATTCCACCGTGTGTTCATTCGTAGTGACAGTCTTATTCCTTGAAAACCTAAGGAGATGATCTTTTAATTTCAGAAGTGGACGAGTAGCAAGTGTCATGTTAAGAGGGGAGGAAACATGCCACGATGTAGTTGTAGCATCTTCTTCAAAATAAAAAAGCCCATACTTTTTAATGACTTTGGCGGGGTTTGTGGTAGATTGGATAGGGACTTGGTGACTATACAAGCTACCAATCACTGACGGAGTTGAAGGTTGAGATGAGGAAGCACCTCTAGTGCCACCAAAGCCACCACTATATGCCATCTTTTGGATGATAGGTGAGGGAGAGAAAGACAATATGGGAGAGTTAGACAATGTTCTCCTTAGAGAACTTTGTTGGGTTGACAACACAATGTTCCTTCTTCCTATTTCAGTAATAGGATTAATTTCCAATGATAAACATGTTCTTCTCCTAGAAACACGAAGTTCTAAGGACATGAAAAGAAGATCAAAACTGAGGGGAAAATAAAGCTATGGTTGATTCCTAAGTTTTCTTTTCCTAGATTCCCAACGTTCTTTGGAACTTATGTCGTGTTCAATTGTTTCCCATCAATGATTAAGCTCAATCAAGGTTCTAGCAGTATCTAAGATGGTATTAAACAAGTTTAAAGCAATGTTGGTCTGATATTAAAGATCGGGCTCAATATTAGGCTACCTTGCAACATGTACAGTCATTAAGAAATGAAATAGTCAAAGAATCAAAATTAGAAAAGTAGATATATTCAATCATAA
This sequence comes from Picea mariana, assembly GCA_032191745.1. Lineage (NCBI taxonomy): Eukaryota > Viridiplantae > Streptophyta > Pinopsida > Pinales > Pinaceae > Picea > Picea mariana. Next base: position 59,790 of record JASDQU010500691.1, on the reverse strand, counting down.
TCAAGAATAAAAATCAACTAGAGAGATATGGAAGATCTCCCTAGTATGGTCCCCAAATAAATGTTGAGGAAAATATATGAAATTATCTTAATCATTTTCAGATCTTGCTTGGCTAAGGAAAGATAGACCAAAATATAACCCTATCTTTATAGCCTCAAAATTTGTTTCCTAATCCAAAAGTATTAGTTACAAGGGCTTAGACTGATTTTTTATAAATAAAAGATTGCTAAAAAATTCAATATTTTATATAATTTTCTGAATATAATAGATGCAAAATTAAATGTGGAGACAAAACAAAAAATACCAAGTCAATATTTAACACAGATGAGATAGAATAGAAATCACTTATTTCATTCCAAAAGATCAAAAGAATCGTTCTCTTTACAAAATTCCCTGAGGAAGTTTGGACCAAAGTGAAACTTAGATGTCCCCAATGAAAACCATACAAAAGGACTTCTGATAGAAAGTAAATAACTGAACTTTAAAGGATGGATCAACTTGCCACAAATTGATGCCCACTCGAATATGAACAATATCCTTTATCAAACATGAAGTTTAATTCATAAACAAACAAGTCTACATAGACTATAAAAGATAGATCAACACCTTTGAAAAACAAGTGTCTGAATGATGTAATTCAACCTTGAATCTTGGTGTCTACAATACGACCCTGCTGTCATTAAAGAGAATTAGGATTTTAATGAATTAAAGAATGAATGAAAACTAAGCTATCTCAATAAAACTTAAGAGCATACCTTAGTATGCTTTCTAGTTCTATTCTCCTTCGTGTTCCTCCTTCTCTTTTTTCCTTTAAGCAATCAAAATTAGTTGAATTAGTTAAACCACCTCTTTTAGTTAAGTTAACTAAAACTCAACTAACTTATAGTTTAGGGGAAGAATTAATATAATAATAATAAAGGTATTGAATAAATAATAACTAGTAGGTGGGACCCCTTGTGACTCCCATTAGTTTCTTAACAAAAAGTAAACGCAACAAGTCAAACAATCAAACACGTCCCTCCTTGTGGATCCCATGATCATTATCATAATTTGAAAATTAATATCAATGATATTTTAAACCATGTCCAAAAATATAATATCCAAAATATCTAAAAAGAGTGTGCTGTCCAAAAACTTCAGCAGTCAACTATTCTCAATAATCAATAAATAAATATACTCAAAAACCATATTTTCCACTTTGGGAGGCAATTTTCCCTTTGTTGCTACTATCTCCCTTTGATTTCTCTAAACTAGCCTTAGGTTTTGTGGATCCTTTAGGCCTGATCTCACTGATAACATGAGATAAATCATCTCTCAAGTGCATGCAGTATGCAAGTATTTGGCGGAATCACTTGAGGGAGAGGAGGGGGAAGCAACAACTTTTCCTTTATCAGGTGCATGATGGGCTTCGGTTTTTAGTCTCTTTATTGCATGGGAAGAATCTACAGGGGAGTGTGCAGGGCCAGCTTGGACAATTGGGTTAACCAGTGGAGAATGAGCAGGCAGAGACAAATTTGGTCATCCATGATGTTGAGAGACTGTCGAGTGGACAATCTCTTTCCATCCATCATTTTCAGGGAATTTAGGTTGTAATGAGACATGAGGGGGAAATTGGATGAGAGGGACATGTTGGGGTCGGAAAGGAGGCCTTTCTGGCCTAGGCTGGACCACCCCCTATCCAATCCAATTGAAAAACCCATCTTGGAAAATTTGTTTCAATTCTTGTGGATGCACATCAAAATGTATAGAAAACCTTGGACTTCTAGGGTCCCTATTCCAAGTTCCTCTTCCCTTGTTATTTTGGCCATAGCTTCTTCTACTAAAGAAGCTCATTCTTGTATGCAACATTTATTAGAAACTAGATTCTTTAAAAAAAACATACATGATATATCTTTAAATTTGAAACAAAGTTTGGCTCAACAACACATCAGAATCATGCAATCCAATCCATAAAAAGTGTTTAATACTTGTCAATGAGCAGGTGGTGAATAAGGGTTCTAGGATATCTGAGGGGTTGTATTGAGAGAAAAGTGATAAAATGAAAGGGAGTAGATAATGGTTACTGCTCAACAAATCATAAAACAATCAACTGTGTTGTAATAACAAAACATATCAACTGTAACTCATCTCAGTTTCATCCTTCAATTTCTATAATATAGAGTTTTCATTTAATTATAATTTAATTTTAAGAACATGGAATGCAAAGTGAATCTGGGAATGTGAGGGGGTTTATAATGTGTGGAAAAGTGATAGAATGGTAGGGAAATTAATGGATATTATTCATAAAACAAATTAAGTAATCAATAATCATAACTTTGTGCTAAAATAAATCCAAAAATACCAACACTGTACCAACAACTACTGTGTATCAACTGTTCATTGTTCCAACATTTAAATATCCCAAAATTTCTCAATTCAAAACAGTATGTGCAATCATACTCCTAATCGAAAAAAACCTTCCATTTCAACAATCATGTGAAGAAAAGCGTTGATATCTTATTTCTTTTCCCTCCTTTAAAAAAAAACACAACAATCTGTTCAACCTCTATCCCATAATGCATCACTATAAAAATGACATCCATTGTCTACCAATTCACAATTGGGCCAAATTTAAAAGGTACACATGTCCCTTTTTCAATACGAACAAACTTCGAAAACAAGCCCGATTACATACATGATTCATCATATCAATCAACAAGGTGTTGCAACGAAACCACAGTCAACATAAAACCCGAGCCTTATAAATGTTGATATAACCATTAATAAACTACGCGATGATTCAATAACATATGAACAATGAACTTAACCAGTTACACACAATCACCAATCCACAATTAGCTATAACCATGATCAGACCTACAGAAACCACAGGTGTTTCCAGTTTTCAATTAATACCACGATGTAAGAACATAATGAGGGTAATCATAATGAAGAGATAACATCCCTCGGCCATAGATAATTATCTATTCCCAATTTACAACTCTTCAACCAATTTAATCATAAAACAATGGGATAGGGACTCTATGGAATTTCCATAACCACTCCACTGAGAAACCAATATTTGAAAACCAAGAAGATGCCCGAAGGGAGAAAGAATAGTTGGATATTAAAATCGGGCTCTATTAAAAACCAATACAATGAGACAATTAAGAGCATGCTCATTTAAAAATAACACAGATAACTGGAAGTATTCAGAGACATATCAACCACAGGTAAAATACCTTTCAATACAGACACAACAGTAAGCCATAGGGTCTCCTTATTACTCTATCCTGGGAAATGGAACCAATAGTTAGCCACTGGGGAAAGCAATGATGGTTAGGGTAGAAAACACCAGTGCACATAGTGTGTTTTATGCTTGCAGAGGAGAGGTGAAGTTAACTGAACTGTGAAATTTATTCATAGAAACCACAGAGATATAACCTTTATGGTCTCTTCCTTAAGAGTCGAATCATTTGACAACAATACCAGTGAGGGCACACATATCATAACACTGATATGTAACTAACATCACCCCACAACCATACAATACCTATTAATGTATGGCAACCCCAAGAGTGGATCTTGGAACACTTTGTGAAAAGGACGATGAGAATGAGGCCATGATCGTGACTCTGGGTTGAAGAAATTATACAACAACCAAATGTAATTTCGAATGCGACTAGATAACGTTACATCCATGACTGTGAGGGAACAACCAATGAGAGAGATAATACAGAGAGATAATAACAACAACTAAACCCTCCACCATCAATACAGAGAGATAATACCACATTCACTTAATATCTAGAGAAACCCATCATGATTTGAAACCGATAGAGAAACCAGTGAATGCACAACTCAAACAAAAACCAACTCGTTTTCTTGCAATCCGAAACAATTACAGTCATCACAGAGAGAAATATCACATACTTACATCGTTGGAATTCTTAGGAACACACAAACCCAATCATTATTGAGCCATTGTTTGTTCATACACAGAGAATAATTCATGGATGGGGTGAAAAATAACCATACCTGTAACAAAGATCTTAGAAGGGCGAGTTGGTCAAGATTTCTTCTTCTCGAGAGCCTGAAATGCATAGCTTAACCAACCGCAAACCGAAAATGAAACAAGGAACAGTGTTAGGGTGATGATCGATGGGGGCAGTATGGAATGACATGCATTTACTACATGTCACTTCCATCTCCTATCCTATTAAATTCCGAAGTACAATACAACCAAAAATTCACGATATCATTCAACCATGTATTCAATGCCTAAACAATTGAAATCTGCAACGATATTCCTTGTCCAATGTGAAACCCAAACATCACACATTACCCTTTGCCAAGTTCTATTCCATTTCATATCTATTGCAATGTTATATGTGCCCAAAATAAATCAAATAAAAATTGCATAGCTACTAACCAACCATACAATAGTTAGGACTAACACTAACATCTTTTGCTTTTCCATTTGCATATAATCCTTAACATAGATCAAACACAAATCCTTTCCCTTTTGGATTTTTTCATAAGTTTTCTTTATTTGTTTTGGTCATGTTATCACTAACATGTTTCTTGTATATATGTTTCTAGGTAGTCCATCACGATGATTTGTGACATGGTTAAATCATAGAAACTATAAATGCATGCCCATCATAACATAAAAAATAATGCCTTGAATTGCAGAAACATCCCATAAAATGCATCATCCACCTGTTACTATGTCAAAATGAAACCAAGATTGCATTGTCAACCATGTAGGACTGTGTAAGTAGCTTCAAAACAATAGCAGAAAGATGTGTGACATGTTTATCTTTGAGCCTCCAATCTACAAGGGGGTCCCACCTACTATTATTATATTATTAGCATAGTTTAAATAATAGGGATTTAACAATACTTTGTGGAGGAATTCATCATTGTGAATTTAATCGTCAATAACTACCACTATCAACAAGGAAGTGAAACAAAGTACCCTTCACCCACATATATGAATGAAAGAGGTACTCACCTTCTTTTGGATCATCGAGTTCATCAGATTGGATCTTTGTGGTAGAAATGGTGGCACTGGGTTCCATGTCAGTAATTCGCCTCCACTTTTCTGGTTTCAACGCAGAGTTGGAACCCTCATTTGATTCAAAATCTTTCACTTCACACACCAATTACCACTTTGAGCGGCAATCAGCAGTGTTATGTGTTATTCCAGGGGCTCTTCTCAAAGTCACACCACTTCCCAATGCCTTTCTTCACCCTTCCATTGTCCTTATTTTTCTATGAATTTGACTAATTTTCATGAGTCTTCCCATCTTTTATCTGCCCTTTTTTTGGTGGGTTGGGGATGTGTTTTCCATGATTTTTTTGTGAGGGGTTCCCACACTGAAACTGTCACGTCTTTTGTTTAAGATTCTGCTCAATTTTGACAACATATCGATAGTCCACACCCAAGGACAAGATGTCCAAAATCTCCATTTTTGTCAAGATGTATCTATGCATATTGTTACGGTACTTGAGAAGTAGATGTTGATGTGAATCTTTGATACCTAGCTTGGTGCACAAGGTATGGAATATATTTGTGACCTCTTACATTGTTTGGTCCCGTTCATGCCACAATGTGGTTCATCTTGTGTACAGGTCATCATAACATCCAACAGGGTAGTATTATTCCTTAATAGCATCCATGAAGGACTCCCAAGTGAGTTTGAATGTGAATAATGAGGGTTCCTTTGTTTCCTTTTTCTCAGAGAAAGTATCCCACCAATATTTGACATGGGGGACAACTTTGAGGAGTGAAAATGTAATCTTTTCTCTATTGGAAAAATTATGGATAGAAAAATACCATTCTAGAATATTCAACCATTTATCTACAACATCTACGTCTATATGACCTTCAAATATGGGAATTTAAAATTTTACATATACTTTTAAGGGGGTGACACCTCCTCTTGAGGAAGATGCATCACCTGTTCATAGTCGTCGAAGTATTTGTGCAAAAAAATCCATCATCTTGTTCATTTATTGTGCAAGAGATTCCTCGAGAAACATTTTGAAAGGATCTCTTATCGCATCATCTTTATTTTCTCCTTCCATGGAAGGTCGCTTGGGCATGAGAGATAATTTTTCCTCAAGAGAAACAAGCTTGAGACCAACCTCTTTGTACCCTAACGTCGTCAGGGACATGCACTAAGAGTGACAAGGAGAAAATTGCTCTGATACCATTGATCTGGATATGATGAATAGAATGAAATGAATGCAGATCTATATTATTAACATAGATATTAAATGAACAATAAAAAAGATACAATAAAACTAGGCTTCTATTAATAAAGAAATATGTTGAAACTATAAAATTCAGACTGAAACAAGCTTGTTAGAATGGCGATGAATTATCTCTGAGAAGAGATATGATGACTGTGCTCATTCGCAAGAAGATCATTGCAATGAGGCTCTAAAATCATTTTTACTATAAAAATGAATTCCAAAACCCTAGAAATCTAAAAACCGAACCCTAGGAGAGTAAGCGCCAAAATTCATGTTGGCCCCATTGGGGTAAGTTGGTACATCAACTTCTTGGGGTCGTAACTTTTGCATACAAACTCCTCTTTAGGTGCACGATAGACCATTGGAAAGGTCTATCCGAGGAATACACATTATGCTATCAAAATTTGAATTTGTTTATAGTTTGATTGTAGTGATCCCTAAAAAAATATTTTAGAGCCTCAAACTGGCCTAGGAAGTTCAAGACCTTAAAACTAGGAAAAAACTGCAAATATGAAAACTGAAACTGCCAAGATGAAATATGTAAGTGAGTCAGTTGGAATAGGTGGGCGGCCACTGATATCCACATGGATCATATTTTTACCTAAAAAATCATAAACTAAAGATTCTCTTTCCTAATAATGAGATGACACAAGAGAAAATAAAAGAACTCAAATTACATTATTTTGTATTCATCTTTAAGTTCCCATTGCCTTCTTAATCTCAAATATAAAAAATCACATGTAAAATCACTGACACATGCCATTTTAATGGATGATATTAAATTCCATTACCCAAAACAAGAAAACAATTTCACCATTTAAATCATTGCGAAATTCTAAAAATTTTGACTATAAAGTCAAAAAAAATGCAAACTAGCTCAATTTCACGCTCTCTGGCTCGTAAAACAATGCATTAAATGCCCATTAAGGGAAAATTGGGAAAATATTTTTAAAAACGACCTCAAATCAAAAAACGTAGCTCAAATTCATGATCCTTGTGAAAAATCATGATAAGTGAGTATAAGCATGCTTAGGTGTTGTCATTATACCTCGTGGCATGCTTTATAAGACAACATAAAACTTAGCTTGGATGTGCATGTACTTCCATGTTGTCTATATTTCTTAGGGATTCGTTCCTTTTTTGAACTTCCTCGATATGTTTTACTTGCCTCAAACTCTATGCACACATAGGGATGTGTGTATGCATTGGGATATGGGCCCAATATATAGGGCGTGAGCCTCCAACCTCCACACTGATTAGTGGTAACTTCAATACTAAATTAAGAGGAATCTCAGAATAAGTAGGTTCATTGGCCTAGTGATTAGGCCTATTGGATATATCCCATAGGTTATGGGTTCAAACCTATGTATGCAGTATTTTGTTGGTTAATCGTTATATAATACATATACATATAGTATATGCTAAACTATATACTATATATACATATATGTTTTGGAATATTCATTGGGTCCCCTCACAGATTTGGTATAGGTCACATGGTATAGTTTAATAACCAGGGACTATGGTCAAGGGCTTAGGCCCTCAACCCTTCCCTCCCAACCATGCCACGTTTAAACTGTAAATATAATATATGACATACATTCATTAAGAAATAATTTGTGGTGTGTTGGTATGGAGGGATTTTTTAATGCCTTTGGGAGGTCATGAGTTTGATGCCCATTGACTCCCAAATATTTTATACAACCATGAACATATAAGCTAATGGGAGGTTTCCACGTGGTGGCCTTTCATTGGCTTGTACATGCCACTTGTCATCACTTGACTCGTCCACTTGTCAACCTAGAGGTACAACTTTGCCAACTTAGTTTCCAACTAGATATGCCATGTCATTATTGTACGACCCTATGTAATTTCCAACGTTATCATGTACTATGTTGACATCACCCTTTGACCTTTGACCTTTGACTTTTGCATGTTTTGTTCCCAAGGTTTGATTGCTCATAACTTTTGAATACTAACTATGTTTGACTTGTTGTTTGCGTCATTGGAAAGATGAAGAAGAGATTTACACAATGATTCCATTTTTGGGAAAATTTAAGATGATCAAATTTTGAGAATATATGGATCTCTTGGGAATCCTATGAGCATTCCAGATCCTCATGTACCTCTATGAGAATTCCTTAGATCCTCCTGGATCACACCTTCCCAATAAAAAACTTTTGGACCTCCAAAAGTATAGATATTCAACAAATTAGTGATAAGAATTCACTCTTCCATTTTGCTAATTCTTTTGGAATTAAGTCTTCATCTTAGGTATTCTATCTTAGGTATTATATTGGTGCAATTTTTTCTGCCTCTATGGAATGTAGCTCTAACTCTGGCCTCTCGCACTACAACTAATATGATATATATATCCAGTTCTGGTTCATATATTCCCTGATAACAAAAGCCTTATTTACTGATGTTAGAAAAATAGGATCACAGAGCAATAAAATAAAACAAATGTGGAAATAAAACATGAAATATACACAATACAATAGAGACACATGTACACACGGTTCACACTATGTGGGATATGTCCACCAGAGAAATTTTAAGGTCCTTCATTTTCATTATCCAACAAAATGAAGGGGTACAACCTACAACACACCTGTTGTAACTTTCTCTTCTTTCTCTCACAGTCTCCTCTCTCAGGATACAATATTCACGATAATACACAACCACAATATAATTCCCTCATAAAAGAGGGTTTCCTTCTAGGGAAAAAAAAAACCTAAAATAACTTCTACCATCATATTTGCAACCTTATAATGAACGGTCTAGATTGGCTATGAAAATACAATATTTTACAAGGTAATGTTTCCCAAAATGTCACTTTGGGGGTATTTCCCATGAATCCCCCACCGGGGGGGACTTCAAAAATTGTCTCTACCCTTGCTGAACTCCCCTGGCGACATTTGTGTGGGGGAAATACCCCCACATCCCCCCTTTAGGCAATGGGGTCGAAGGACACCTGGAACAAACCTATGAATGAGGGAGATAATGAAGCTCTAAAACCAAAAATTTCCCTCTTGGAGACTGATCAAAACAAATCCACCGTTGTTGTACCTAATGAACTATACTCCTCCTTGGACCTGAAAAATTTCTCATCTTTAGCTTCATGCTTGAAGAAAAACTGAAACTAAAGAAGAAATCAGTTTCTCCCTCATTACTCCCTTTGTTAACATGTCTGTAGTATTCTGGCTAGTATGTATCTTTTCCAACTTCAAATTTCCATCTTCCAAGACAGATCGTATGAAATGGTACCTGAGTTGTATATGGTTAATATTATAATGGAAGGATGAGTTCTTTGCAACATGAATAGAACTCTTGTTGTCACACTACAACCTACTATTCTTTTGCTTCTGTCCTAATTCCTCCATAAAACTTTGTAACCAAATCATCTCTTTACTAGCCTCTGTAGCAACAACATACTATGCTTCTGTTGTTGAAAGTGCAACAATATTTTATATTTTTTAAATCCAACTTATTGTTGTTACACCTACAGTAAAAACATACCTTTTGGTGCTCCTCCTTCCATCCTTATCACCTTCCATATATGAATCAACATATCCCTGTAGAACAATGTATGAACCTCCAAAACATAATGCATGAGTAGTAGTACCTCTAAAATAACTGAGAATCCATTTTTCTTCCTTCCAATGTTCTTTACCTAGATTATTCATATACCTACTCATAGCTCCCACTGCATGTGCAATATCTTTTATTGTGCAAACCATCGCATACATCAAGATCCCAACTGTTGATGCATAAGGGACCCTGGGAGTGTATTTTATCTCCTCCTGTGTCTTGAGACAAATTTCCTTGGTTCATTTGAAATGACTGGACAAAGGTGTACTAACTAGTTTTTCATTCTACATTCCAAACCTCTCTAACACCTTCTCTATATACTCACCCTGAGACAATGTCAATTTGCAATTTTTCCTATCTCTTGTTATTCTCATACAAAGGATTTTCTTTGCAGCACCCAAATCCTTCATCACAAATGAATTATCTAATTTATTCTTGATCACATTGATATCCTTCATATTATACCCTGCAACAAGCATGTAATATACATACAATAAAAAGATAATATAGCTTCCATTTTCTATCCTCTTAAAATAAACACAATGATCAAAATGACATCTACTGTAACCTTGTTCTTTCATAAACCCATCAAACCTCAAATACCACTTCCTTGGAGCTTTCTTTAGACTATACAATATCTTCTTCAACCTGCATACCTAATGTTCATTCGATTTGACCTCATACCCCTATGGTTGTTTCATTTAAATCTCTTTCTTCAAATCCTCATGGAGAAACATTGTTTTTATATCTAAGTGTTCAATATGTAAATCTTCTACTACCAGAAGACTTAAAATAGTCCTAATTGAAGTCATATTAACAACAAGAGAAAATATTTCATCAAACTATATACCTTTCTTTTGTCCAAACCCATTTACAACAAGTCTAACTGTGTATCTTTTTTTCCTCCATCTTCTTCTTTCAACTTGTAAACCCAATTATTATGCAATTCTCTTTTTCCTAAACCAAGTCCCAAGTATGGTTATTTACCAAGGAATCTATTTCATCTTTCATGCCTTGCTCCCACTTCTTCTTAGTGTCTACTTGCATTGCCTCTTCATAACATTCTGGTTCACCAAAATCAATCAACAATAAATAATACAATGAAGGAGAGTATCGTTCAGGGGGTATAATTAACTTGGTAGATATTCTAACAAAACTTGTAGAAGTTTGAGGTACATGATACTACTATTGTTGTACATTTTGATTTTTGGGTACATTTGGAATTTTTTTTTAGTGATCTCATCAAGAACTGTGTATTTTGGTTTTTCTTTTTCTTGTTTCTTTCCCTACAACTAATCTTTGTACATGACCTTCTCATTGAATATGACATCTCTACTCCTAATTATTTTATTATTTTCATAATCCCATAAGAGATAAACAAAATCATTCATACCGTATCTAATAAAGGTACACTTCTTGTATTTTACCTCAAACTTTGTTTTATTTTCTTTATCAATATGGACAAATGCTTGACAACTGAAAGTATTCAAAAAATAATAGTTTACCTTTTTACCTATCCAATCCTCCTCTGGAATTCCACCATCCAAAGAGCTTGAAGGTCCTCTATTTATTAATTAAACAACAATATATACAACATTTTCTGAGAATGGTATGGGCAACCCAACATGCAATCTCATACTCGCACGCTCCATGATTGTCTTAGCCTATGATGCCACAATGTTGTATCCACTCTTATAGAAGATAAAGAGACAGAAGAGTCAACATTACTAGTACATAAATATAATGTACCTACATTCCCTCCTTTTTCTATCACTAGTGATCCTTTGGTGGCCTTCCACTCCTTATCTGTAAATATAGATGTACAACCTTCACTTACAAATTGCCCTATTGAAATTAGACCTTTCCTTATATATGGTACATTTCTTACCCCTTTCAATAACCATTGGTTTCCATTCTTTTTCTTTATTTGTACCTTACCCATTCCAACAATTTTGCATGGTGCATCATCACCCAAATGAACTTGTCCAAAATCACCTTGAACATAATCTAGAAAATGTTTCCTATGGGGTGTGGCATGAAATGAAACTCCTGAATCTACTACCAAAGACTCATAAATATTATCTATAGAAAGAATCAAAGAATCTTGTAACACATCACCTATTACATTTTCCTCTTGATTTTTGTCTTGTTGTCCATCTCTTTGTTTCTCTGGGTCTATGCAGTCTTTCTTCAGATGTACTTTCTCCCATAATTCCATAAATCTATATTTCCCAGTCTAGATTTGGATCTTCCCTTCCTAGAATTATCATGGTTCATTGATCCCTTTCCTCTATCCTTTTGTCTTCCCCTTTGTTTGAACTAGAGACAGAGTTACTTACAACCATCACCAAGCCATTCCATCTTTATGGCAATGACCAAAGGATTAGAAGATCCCTTAACTAATCATCAAATTCCACTTTTATAGAACTTAGCTTATTAGTAACCATACTAAATTCATTTAAATGATCTCCAATAGTCCGACCTTCTGAAATCTTCATATTAAATACTCGCTTCATTAGAAATATGTTATTGGACACTAAGGGTTGCTAATACAGTTTATCCAATGTGTCCATCCACTCCTTTGTTTTCTTTTCTTTTGAAATATTGAAAGCCATTGATGTTGCTAGCATCAAACATATTGTTCCTAGTGACTTTCTGTTAAGAACGTCCCATTCTTCATCCTTCATGGCCATCAACTTACTTTATTTTTTGCCCAATGGTAGGAATATATCCTTCTGATATAAGTAATATCCCATGTGCATCTTCCATAACTAGTAGTTTTGGCCTTTAAATTATCGACCCTAAACTTTCCATCTTCTACCATTTCTCCAAATCAAACCAAAAACCCTCTTTTCCTGTGAGTTACCTTTCTCTATGATACTAGTTTTTAAAAAAAACATGATCGTGGATGAATAAAATAAAATAAAGTGGAAATAAAACAAAGAAGATACACAATACAATAGAGACACAGATATATGTGGTTCACCCAGTGTGGGCTATGTCCACCAGATAAATTACGAGGTCGTTCCTTTTTATTATCCATCAAAATGAAGGGATACAACATACAACACACCTGATGTAACTTCATATTATTTCTCTCATAGTCTCCTTTCATAGAATACAATATCCATGATAATGCACAATCGCAATACAATTATTTCATAAAAGAGGGTTCCCTTCTAGGGAAAAAAACACTAAAACAACTTCTACCATCAGACTCGTGACCTTATAATGAACGATCCAAATTGACTATGAAATTACAATATTTTACAAGGAATGTTTTCCCAAATTTTATCATCGGGGACACTTCCCCTGAATCCCCCGCCAGAGGGGCTACAAATATTATCGCTCCCCCCCCATGGAAACATTTGTGGGGGGGAAATCCCCCCCACACCCCTCGTTAGGGAATACATTCCAAGCATGGATGAAACAAACCTATGAATCAGGAAGATAATCATGCACCTCAACCAACAATTGAATCTATGCAATACTTGTATCTTTTATTTCAACATCCACTCCCATCTCCTTCTACTGAAGGTATTCCATCTTGGCCAATATGAAATCAATTCGAATTTTGATCTATGCCATGTCCATTTGGACTCTTTGTTCTTGTACTGGTGATGTATTTGTAGGAGTCTGTGAATGAATACTCTATCCATTGTCACTCCTTCCTTGAAGAACGATTCTACTTGTACTATTATCATCTCTACTTGAATGCTTCTTGTTCAAGGTATACATCCATAAGAACATGACATAGTATGTAAAATATCCTTATAACATGCACCTTTATGTGCCTCTTATTTCCTGAAGATGATTACTTCTCCTTTTCCATATCTAGAAAGTTTTTCATTATTTTGATGCTCTTTTCACTCTAATATACATGTTCCAACTGCTTGCATCCTTCTGTTCCTTCACTTTTAGTTCTTCATAATAAATAATGTTGTATAAGACAATTTGATCCATATATATCTTTTTATATGATTACAAGACAACACATTTGTACATATTGTTGTCTAAGGGATTATAAATCTTCATAACAAGATTCTTATCATTGTAAAACAATATGTATGTAGGTGGCTATCTAGAAATAAATATGGTGAGATTCCTTTCTCTATAAAAAAAAGTGTAAGGTGGATATAAAGGAATATATAATGAGGTTACACTCACTCTTTACAGTATATAAGGTGGAAATATAGAAACTATCTTTACAAAATTCCTCTCACTCATACAAGGTAGAAATATAGAAATTTACATAATCCTTCTCACTCTTATAATTTACAACGACTGGATTAAAATCCTTCTAAAAGACTTTAGGATATTTATACATATTCATATTATATTTACAAATATACATATTTACAAAATGTTAAAGATGATTTACTTATGGACCCATTATCCCTAGTGTACTGGGAGGAATCTCGCCACTTCTCATTTCTGACAATGCCTCTGATGGTGATGTTGAATCTGACGTAGAATCGTATTCCAAATCCAAGTAACCGTTAGACCAAACTATCGTTCTTCCCATTAACATTTATAACTTCTCCTTTCGAATACCAATTACTATGGATGTGTCTGGAGTAGCTTCTCTTGCATACAAAAGTACTCAACCATTCTAGAATGAAACTGTATAATCATCATCCTTAAATGTTGTAATTGATAGTAGGTTTAAATTTAAGTATGGAGAATAAAAAATATATTCTATTGCCACAAATCCTCTTGACTTTATCTAGAATATTACATATCCATACCCCCTTATTGGTTGTCTGGAATTGGTTCCAGATCCCACAAAGAAAGATTTTGTCTCGGACTTTGAGAAATTAAAAAAAAATTATCTCATCTTGGTCATTTGGTGATATGAGCCACTTCCCACAAACCATTCTTTGATGTCTTCATATATCACTTTGCTAACACCATCCCTCAGGAAGTATTCTTTCCCAAGCCTTTCAATAAGACCATTGACTTCATCTGGAGTTGTTTCTTGTCTTCTCACAAGGGTCTTTACATATTTTCTATTATGCTTCAGACATAAGTGCAAGTAAAGTGTCCAACACTTCTCAATATGATGTCCACTCCTACCATATTAAGAGCAACACAATCCATTTTTGTCATTTCCCTTCTTTGTTTGACTTGAGAAATGATATACCTTCTTCTTGGAGGGATTTACTTGCACATATTGTCTACTTTGACACTCCTCCACATCATGCATTCTAGTTCCATAGGAAGCACATGGATAACTGGAGCATTCACTAGTGGGAAAAGTTTTCATTCTTTCTCCTGTAGCATGCACATCTTTCTGTAGACATGACTTGCACATGTTACCTTTCTATAGACTAAAAGTTAAGGCAAATTTATTATGTAGGAATTCTTCATCTGAGGTTCTCTTTGCTTCATCTATCCTTGCACACTCTCCATATTGATGGGAAACATAATAATATGAAGAGTCTTATTTCTCGATCATGTTCTTGGAAGGATATAGTTTCTCTTGCAGTGGAGACTTCTCATTCTCTACTTGTCCAACTTTACTCATTGATGGTGCCATTATCTGCAAATTTCTTTCTAATTCATGAAAAATACACGTGGAAATATTCATGACATAATAGTCGATCTTGAAGCCTCTTGTTATATTCCTAAAGAGCTTGCAACTACATTCTTATCTTAGAATTCTCCTTCTAGATTTTTTGATTAATGTTATTTTGCAGTTTCAATTTCATAATAACTTTACTGATCTTATTTTCTTGATAAGAGTCTTCGAGATATTCACTAGTTGAACACTTGGATCCCATCACAACAACAACTAGAAACACACACCAAGCTATATATGATACCAACCCAATCTTAAAATCTTTAGACACCACTTATTTCTTTACATATATACATGCAATATCTAACTTGATCTTGAATAATTTACTGATCGTATTGGGGTGGTTTGCAAAATTCTTATGTTGTGCTTTTTACCCAAAAATTCATAAACTGAAGGTTAGCTTGCTTAATGATGAGACGACACAACAGAAAATAAAAGAAATGAAATTATATACTTTTTGTTTCATCTTTAAGTTCCCTTCAATCCAATGAAAACTTCCTTCTCCATCTCAAATATAAAAAATCACATGTAAAATAACTGACATATGCCAATTTAATGGATTCTCTTAAATTCCATTACCCAATATAATAAAATAACTTCACCATTGAAATCTTTGTGAATTTTGAGAATGTTGACTATAAAGTCGAAAATTTCCCAAACTAGCTCAATTTCATGCTCTCTAGTGCGCAAAACGATGCATTAAATTCCCATTAATGGAAAATTTAGCAAGTGTCTTTATAAATGACCCGAAATCACAAAACAAACCTCAAATTCATTATCCTTTCCAAAAATTGTGAAAAGTGAGTATAAACATGCCTAGGTGTTGTCATTAAACCTCGTGGCATTCTTTACAAGACAACATACAAGTTAGCTTGTACTTGCACATACTTCCATGTTGTTCATACTTCCTTAGGATTCATGCCCTATCTGTACTACCTCAGGATTCATGCCATGTCTCAAAATTTTTGCACACATAGGGATGTGTGTATATGTTGGGATCTGTGCCCAATATAGGGTGCAGGCCTCCAACCTCCACGCAGATTAATGGCAACTTCATTACTAAATTAAGAGGAATCCTGTAATAAGTGGGTTCGTTGGCCTAATGGTTAGGCCTTCGAGATATATCCCCGAGGTTACGGGCTCAAACCTTTGTATATGTTATTTTTTTGGTTAATCGTTATATAATACATATATATAGTATATGTTAAACTATACACTATATATACATATATGCGTTAGAATATTCATTAGCTCCCCGCATGGCTTTGGTATAGGTCACATGGTATAGTTTGATATCCAGGGGCTAAGTTCAAGGGATTAGGCCCTCATCCCTTCCCACATCATCCCCCAATCATGCCACATTTAAACTTTAAATATAATATATGACATACATTGGTTAAGAAATAATGTGTGGCGCATTGGTATGGAGGGATTTTTTAAGGCCTTTGGGAGGTCAAGGGTTCAACCCCCATCGACTCCCAAATATTTTATACAACCATGAACATATATGGCAATGTGATATTTCCATTTGGTGGCCTATCATTATCTTGTACATGCCACATGTCATCACATGACTTGTCCACTTGTCAACCTAGAGGTATGAATTTCCCAACTTAGGTTCCAACTAGATATGCCACATCACTATTGTACGAACCTGTGTCACTGATGATGTCATCATGTACTAGGTTGGTGTCAACCTATGACCTTTTATTTTTTCCTATTTTGTTCCTGAAATTTTATTTCTCATTACCTTGGCATACAAAATATGTTTGAATTGTCGTTTGCATTGTTGGAAAGATGACAACGAGCTCTCATTTGTGTTGTTGGAAACATGCCAACAAGCTCTACACAATGATGTCATTTTTATGATGATTTGAGATGGTCAAAATTTGAGCATTTATGGAACCCTTGTAAGTGTTTTGGATCCACTTGGACCTATGTGAGCATTCTTTATATCCTACTAAATAAATAGTGGTTGAAATATTTGTTTGGACAACCAAGTTTGAATGCCAGAAAAATTAGATGGCTTGAATTTCTCAGTGGGTATGACTTTCATGTAAAGTATATCGAAGGAAAAGAGAACAATGTGGATGATGCACTCAATAGGAGGGTGCATGATACAACAATTAGAAAGTACAAATATGATTTAAAAGATATAATTTTGGAAGATGCAAAATTAAATCAACACTATGTGAAAACAAAAGAAAATTTCTAGCAATGTAATTTTCAGCAAAGAATTAATGTTTATGAACTAAGAAAGGATGGATCCTGATGTACAAGAGTAGAGTATATGTTCCTAAATCTTAGGAGATGAAAAATATGGTGCTAAGATAAATTCATAATGTACCTTATGCTGGGAACCCTAGTTACAAGAAAAAAATTGTCGTTGTAAAGAGAATATTTTTGGCCAAGTATGAAGAAAGATGTGGTTTATTGTATAGTCAGATGTGTATAATGTCAAAAGGAAAAGGATGAGCACAGACATACAATTGGTTTTCTATAACCATTTCTTATTCCAGAGTGGAAATTGGAAGTGGTTAGAGTTGATTTTATCACCAAGTTTCCCAAAACAGTTAAGCAATATGATTCCATCATGGTGATGGTGGATAAGATAACTAAAGTTGCTCATTTTATTGCAGTAAAACTAACTCACATGGAAACAAAAATTGCATATATTTATATGAGAAAAATTTCCAAGCTACATGGTGTTCCTAAGGAAATTGTTCTCGATAGAGATTACAAATTCACATCAAATTTTTGGAAGGGGTTATTTAAAGGATCTGAGACAAATCTGAATTTTAGCACATCATATGACCCAGGTGATGGGAAAACATAGAGGGTCAATCAGGTGATTGAAGATGTTTTAAGAATATATGTAACTGATAAAGCATCAAAATGGGAAGATTATCTACATTTAGTGGAGTTTTCTTATAATAATGGGTATCATGCATCTTTAAAGATGATCCCATTTGAAACATTGTATGGTAGAAAGTGCAACATGCCAGTGAGCTAGGAAAACCCAATATATAGAGCAATGGTTGGGCTAGAGTTACTCAGAGAAATGGAAGAGTGGATGGTGAAATTAAAGAATAATTTAAAGGTTTCTCAAGACAAGAAGAAAAATTGCGTAGATGAAGGAAGAACACACAAAGAATTGAAAGTGGGAGAGCATATTTTCTTGAACGTCAAAGCTATGAAGAGGTCACTTAGTTTGGGAAGTTTCCTAAAGATGGCAACAATATATTGTGGAACATTTGAGATCATGGAAAGGATT
Organism: Picea mariana; assembly: GCA_032191745.1. Lineage (NCBI taxonomy): Eukaryota > Viridiplantae > Streptophyta > Pinopsida > Pinales > Pinaceae > Picea > Picea mariana. The sequence continues at coordinate 41,101 of JASDQU010500691.1, read as the reverse complement.
GGTCTTGTTGCATACATGCTTGTACTTCCTGCATCCATGTGTATACATAATGTGTTTCATGTGTCTTTGCTTAAAAAATATGTGTCTAATTATAAACATGTAATTGATTGGAATGTGATTAAGGTGGAGAAAAAAGATGAATTTTTAGTTCATTCGATGTGCATATTGGATAGGAAAGGAAAGCTACTTTAGAATAAATAAAGAGGTTTAGTAAATTTCTAGTGGACCTGTTATGGTATTGAATATGCAATATGGGAGCATGAAGATTCCATGCGGGAGGAGTAACCACATATGTTTGGATATTTTTGAATATTTTTTGTTGTACATGTGTATATAATGCACTAAGGAAACTGCATAAATAAGGGTGAGGGGAATTTAATTCCCCTAGGATCAACTACAATTGTAAATGTAAATATGCTTTATAGGATGGTGATTCAAGATGTTTTGAGCTAGAATGCCTTTGTATATTTTTTCAGGCCGGAATGCCTATGTGAATTAGGCCAGGAGCCTATGAGATGAGCGTTCGATGAGAGTAACAAATGAAATATGTAATCACACTCGATTACATTAGTAAAATACATCACTTCTGTAAACCAAGTCAATTGAAAGAGTATGGGGGAGAAATAATCCACGAGAGGGAAATGGCGCTAAGGGATTAAGAAAAGGGACTAATTCAAAGGGGATTAAGATAGGGAATAAAATAATATTATTCCTAAGTCATAATATTTATGATATAATTTTATCCTAAGTTCCTAAATGTTGGGAATGAATTACCAAGTAGAGTTAAAGGTAGTTCTTAGAGTGACAAGTGTCAATATAGGAACATGTAAATATAATGTTTGGAATTAGTGTACTTCCATCATTCAATCCATCATTCCATCATTGGTACCTTTGTTGGTAGATATGTGAATATGAATATCACCTAGTACATCATTGGTGGTTTAGGTAGAATAATTAGGTTTTCAGGCGTGTGGATTGTCCTTTTTGGGTGAGATAATTGTTGGGAATATATTCCCTATGTGCTAGGATGGTGGGTGTTCAAATCCTTGAGAAAAATTGTGTTCTATGTGTCATAGAGCTCTAAGACTTCTTGGTTGGCCTATTGAAAAATATCTTGAAGGGAAGGTTGGATAGTCGAAAGAATTTTGAACAAATAAGGGATACACTTCATGGGGTGGGAAAGGTTGTGGTGAAAGAGAGGCTATGAGATGGGAACTGGTTTTGGCCTGTGTTTTTTTGTGTTGTTGGTCAAACCTTAGTTTGGCTTAGGTAGCCTTTTCGCTGGTGGATTCATAGCCCCAACTTGGAGGTGACATGCTATTGAGAGTGGATGAACAACAAAGTCTATGGCTGGGAGGAACATCTAAGGTCTGTAGCAAGTCAATGTTTTAATTAAATTAAAAGTTTTATTTTATGTGGGTTTACATGCTTATGATTATGTGTATGATTATGTTAATTTTCTTAATTATGTTATGCTATAAATGTATATATATGTGCATGGTTATATGTTGTATAACTACATAATTGTGTTCATGTGTAGGGAAGTAGTTATTAAAAGGTTTCAGAGGAAAATATTTCTATGGAGTGGCTCATCTTGGAGGTTGGGAACATTACATTATGGTATTAGAGCTAATTCTCGAGTTTGTTGGTAATGAGGGATGTTACACTTTTGATCTTATACTTAAAAATGTTCTTTATAAAAAAATTTAACTTATGATGCATTGTTGATATTTGTATGATGAAATTGACAATTTATCTTTGGGACCTTTTGTATATTTCGAAGTATTGGATGATCCTCTATAACTGCAAAGTTTGATGTTATATTTTATGCCTTAAATGTTTTTTCTTTTGAGGAATTTGTGAATAAATGACTTAAATGAATAACTTATATGCATTTGATATCTTCATGCTTGCATGTTGTACATGATGTAATCATTTATTCTCATTCTCTCTTATGTTAATCATATTCTTTATTTTAAAACTCTTAAATAGAATGACGACATCATTAATTATTTATGTGAGTTTGAGATTAGGTACACACAACTTTCATGACATTTATTTATAGCAACAAATTGTTTATGAAAGGATGAGATCATGGATGATTTTCTTTCAATAACTTCTTCTTTTTATTTCCTCATTCTACAAACAAACCCAACACTTCTTGTTAAGTTTGTTGAAGGAAAAGGAAAATAATGTAATATTTATGACAAACTAGAAAGTATCATTTTCCTTGCATAATTGATTTTATTCTTTCTATGGTTGCAGGAGAAGGGTTGCAAAGTCACTTCCTTTACTTGATCACTCCAAATCTAAAATGCATATGGGAAAGCCTCAATATTCTTCCTTTTGAATTGAATTCTCTCTAATAAGATCTTGTATACCATCTGATGCCAACATTCATTATTCAAAATTAATCCTTGTCTTTCCAAAAACTCAACCATATTTTTTGTTATCACCATTGCATTATTTTTTATTTTCACTTTTGTTCCAAGGAATGGATATTATTGTGTTTTACTATTTCACTAGGAACCTGATCTGTGGTTGGAACCTTCACCCTCAATGGGAACCTTGACCATTGGGCCTACCTGATCGGGCTCTTCCCCATCATAGAGATATTTTACCATTTTCTCACAGTTTCCCTTGAAATCTGAATCTTGCAAGGCTATCAGATCCACTTGTTCAGACTCTCCTCATAGGGAAGTTATACTAACTTTGCTCATCCTAATTCTCAAATCCCAAAACCCCATGATCCAATCATATTTATCTTAGTAGAAAGGATCCATGAGAGTGTTTAATTAGGGTTATATTTTCCATGAAGCCTATTGGATTACCTTTTCCGCAGACCTATCTCGCTAGCCAATCAAATGATATCCATTTGATCTTTGGGCTATCAGATTACGTCATGAGCATGGATTCTTATTCTTCTCAACCATTGGATTCTAAAATGGATCAGACTTAATCCATCGACTTTTCCCTTCACAATTTCTTGTTAATAGGATTGACTTATCATGTGTTCCATAATAGTGTCAAACCGTTTTTCATCTTTGGGTGGCCCCTGATGGCCTTAACGTGACGTTAACATGTCATGTGACATGTCATCCCTTTTCCCACTTCCTGTTTTCCATTTTTTTTAGCTAGAATCACAAGATCTTGGTCTCCATTTGATGTGCTTACCTCACTCAACATATGAGTATTTGGAATCTACACGATACATTTTGTTTCAAATTTTTTTCCGTAGGTGCAGAACCTGACCTACATGCAAAACCTTGAGTGGTGATGGAATCTTGAGCCATGCAGGACTAGGCCTATTTTTTCCAATTTTTTTTATATATTTGTATAGTTTATTTGTTTTATTTTTACTTAATTTGTTTTATTTAACTTTTTACTTATTTATTTGTTTTTATTTTTTGCATGGTTTTCCAAATCTACATGTGGTATTAAATTTCCCATAGTTTTCCAGAACCTACCCATGGTTTTGAATTTCCTATTTATTTTGAGAATTACATGGGGAAATAACTTTTATTGTGGAAATCATTTTTACATGGGGAAATTATTTTTTACACTAACGATTGAATTTACCTAGTGTGCATTTTCTCTAAATCTCTAATGCGTATTTCATGATTTACTTATGGATATTTTTATTTATTGGTCTTCCCAGTAAAATTGGACTGATTATATATATATATATTATTTTTATTTTCTTATTTTATTTATATTTTTCATTTTCCTCAAAGTCTCAAAAATATATATTTTATTATTTATTTTACCCATAAATTTTAATTTATTTCTTATTTTACATTTTTTCCATATTTTTTTTATTTAACTTTTATTTTATATTATTATATTATCCTTCCCAAATCCCATCGGGCTTCACCTTCTAGGGAATTTGCACGTTGAGAATTACTATTTTAGGATTACCCCCATTGGGATTTACTTTAGGACACATTTCTCCCTATTTCCCGAAATCTCGTCCCCTTGAACATTTTCGAACCATGGAATGATGATAATTTTTTATCAATTTTCAGAACTTTACCCTTCGATATTTTCTCATTTCAGGATTTCACCCCATCGGGTCTTACAATTTAGAAATTTTACCTATTCGAGTATTTTATTATTTCACGATTTCCCTTTGAGATTAATTTATTATTATTTCCCATAGAGCATTTTTTTTTCATAAGAAAATGACACTTTATATTATAAAGAAATATAAACAGTGCAATTACAAATATAAGTTTCATAACAGACCTAAGAGCCTCATAAATGAGAGATGCAGTCAACCCATACACAGGGAAATGAAAAATTGTTCCCAGCCCAATTCAAAATCGGTCTCAACAATGCTTTTAACAGGATTATAAAAGGTTGCTCCCCGCTTCCAGTAGAGTGATTTGTTCATAACACAACTTTCATCTGAAAAGAGCAAGTCCCCTGTCATAGAAACCCACAACTTCCCATGGAACTTATGCCTTTCAGAATTTACCCATTCGGTGTTTTCATGCTTCGAAGGTTTTACTTTGGGGTTTTACCTCTTCATCACTTTACCATTAGGACATAGATTTTACATTTCATGAAACCCCTCTTCTCGACAACCTTTTGGAGATTTGAACAAAGGTATTATTTTATCAGAAACTTTCAGAGATTTGGACTAGGGTATTATTTTATTATATTTTTCTTCGGGATTTCTCCAGTTTTAGATTTACACTCTTCGGGAGTTCTGTCGCTATTGTATTCC